>JAGFMF010011636.1:44882-176984 GCA_019455555.1 Galemys pyrenaicus
GTGTACCTCATACAGGTTCCCACATCAGAATCAGATCCCCAGGCCCATCTCCACGGTCAACACCTGCTCCAACTGTGTGAAATCAGCTTCTTCCATTCTCATCACTTTTCTCTTTTGAAACTGTTGCTCAAACTGTTCCTCATTTCTACAGCCTTGCTGGGCTTAGTGTGCGCCTGTGCCTGCACTGTGGGCGCCTTTTCTGTTCGACTCTGTCACTTGGGTGTTCATGTCCGTGAAATACTTACTTGTTATTTACTGCCCCCTCCATCGCCCAATCACTGCATCAACAGTTTGTTTCCTCAGACCTAGAGCTGACACACTGTCCCTGAGAGAAAAAGCTTTATGTACTTCATTCAGATGGAGCCATTGCTCCTTCTACATGAAAATGCTTATGAAATTCAGTATCCTGACACGTTTTCTACTTTGGGCTCATAGAGACCCTGCTGTGGCGTGGATGATCTCAGGCAGAACGAGAGACACAATACATGAGACTCCTATGTGATGGCTTTTATGATGACGCATCAATGAAAAAGACCCCATGCTAGTTCAACTCATAATCAATGTTGTAATCGCATCTAAGAATCATCTCACTTATGGGTCATTCCCAAATCATAAGATCCACAGACGTATCTTCTTCTCATTTTGATCTAGCCGCAAAATATTTTATCCCAATATTAAAGTGAAATAAACAGCACAAACAGTGAAGAAAAAAAAAAAAAACACCCTCTTTTCCACACTGACCTTCAGCCACGAAGTAGAGATGCAGTCCCAGCCTGCAGGACTAGTAATCCTGCCTGGGGCCTGGCAAGAAACACAACCAAGCAAATGGAGAATCACAAATTGGTGTTCAGCGCTCTCTTCGCCACCCTTCAGTTCTTTAACTGGATAATGTATCATTAATACTCAACAGGTAATAGATGCATTACAAGTTGTTGTATATTGGGTGGGGAGGGGAAGGCACCATCCACTCAGGTCATGATGTTAGCAGGAAGAACGAGGGGCACCACAGGGCCCCCAAACATGCCAGTTCTAAATGGGTTTAGCTATCTACCGCATAAAGACAAAACATACTCTTAGTGCATAAGATCTTCAATAGAAAAGAACTTTAATACAATTAGTGTGCAATAGAGAGAAGAGAAAGAATATAGTTAAAATAGTTTCCCCATGAAATACCCAAAGTCACCCATCCCCTTGATGGTCAGCCAAAGAGGGTTGACCCAAAGCTGGGCCACTGAGGCCTGAAAGCTGCCACAAGTCTAAGGCATTTTCTGGTGGGGACCCATAGGAAAGAGGCAGAAGGAGCCAGACAAGTCTGGAAGGAAAGGAATAAAATCAAAATCCAAGTCAATAAAGGCTGTCATTGTCGGCCTCCCCATGAGTCTCTCACCTATGTCTCTTTCAAGTGACTCTTCCATGTCCCCCAAATCCCCGGCACAAGTACAAGGTGAGAAGCAAGTTTGGCTTCTTCTTCAGGTGTCCCTACTGCACGTGCCTCCTCCAGGTCTTCTATCTTCTTCCTCCCTCCCTCTCTTTTCCCAGTCATTTTTAGCTTCCCTTTGCTGCTCACCTCCACCCTTCAATAGTGAGGCAGGGAACTGGAACCTCCCCTTTCCGTGAGAATTGCAATGACACCCACCATCTTCTCCCATCCTCCCATGATATCTTCCTTCCATCACCTAGATCATCCCTTCTAAATGAAGAGAAGAAGCTCAAACATCTCGCATCCAAACAGTGGTGACTTTGAGACACAGGGTTCATGACAAAAAGTAGTAAAGGGGAACAGCTTCCCCAGAGGAACCCAGAACCAGATTTTTTTTTAAAAAAAAAGTAATGCTGGAGACAGTGGCAGTATCCCAAGAAACCTAGAGAAATAAGTTAACGCCAGAGAAACAAGAAACAAAAGTAGACATCTCCCCCTTGTGGCAAGATCTCTAACATGTTACATTAACAAACACTGCAACACTAACATGTCACAGTACATGTGGAAAGGGAAGGTCCTGTGAAACAACCACTTGTACCAACATCTTTGTATGGACAATTAAGTCTGTATCCAGATGAAAGGCTAGTTATAGCCTCTTTACCTCCCTTACTAGCCCAAATACTTACCATATCTAAAAATGATTTAATAAAAAATAGGTTTATTCTGCATTTGTTGCTGTTTTGCTGTTTTTGAAGTTATAGGATTTTAATATCAACTAGGAATGATTCTCTACATAAACTGCATATATTGTAAATTAATGATGGAAACACTCAATAATACAAATCCTAATGTAGAAAGAACAGTAAAGATATATTCACCAACTTCTGACCTCTGAAACCATTAAACTAATTACAAGAATAATAAATGCAGATATGTAAGTTTAATTTTAGGTGAAATTAGAAAGCACTTACAACCCTAAACCATGAGCTTCTGCCACGTACAGTGAAACTGGAACCTTATTGTAGAATGTTGATACAGCGCCCCCTAATGACAGCCTGCGCAGAACTGCAAAGCACAACTTCTTTGAAGGACACAACATATTCAGACGAGCAAAAACAAGGACATTTTGTTTGTAACGAGACCCATCATCTATAATGACTGCTCCTGAAAAAGAGATGAACACATAGAAAAGAAGTTACTGACAGTTTTCCCTTAAAAGTGAATCAATACATAAAAACTTTGATCATGTTGGAGCATAAAGGAAATGGAGGGGCTGTTGTTCAAGAGGTGTAGATACAGAATTTCAGTTTTGCAAAAGAAAAAAACACTAAAGGTTGATTTCACAATACCATGAATATATTAACACCATTGAACTATACACTTTAAAATGGTTGAGACTGAAAATTCTATGTTATGTGTATTTTACCACAATCAAAAATTAAAATTAAAAAATCCATGGGCAAGCTGCAAGACGTCAGAATGGCTGACTGAAGGCTCTCCCACAGGAATAACCGAATCCGCAGTATATGCAAATCTCACCAGCTTATCACTAGACTCACTGAGAAACTCGTGAATACCCTCCCTTGAGCTGGGGTCAAGGTGTGGTGTTGCTGCACACCACAGTGGTGGTGCAGAGAGGGGAGGGCAATTATGCACAGAGGCAACCATTCCCGGTGGAGCACTGAGGAGGGACATAGACCCTAGTGGATCAGAGGGGTACAGATAACTTCCAGAGTAAACGTGAAATATATGTACTTTACTGACTGAGGTTAGGACAGAACAGTCAAACCCAAAAGGTCAAACTGGTGATAGCAAGAGCAGTAGTAGCAGAATTATATCACCCAATGCTCAGAAAGGGAGACTTTCTGAGACAGAAGTCACACCGATCTCTGCAAGATATGGAGGTGAGGTTCAAAAAGCAGGCTTCACGCAGGAGCTGGAGATTGGTCAGGTACCAGAGAGAAAGCAGTAGCAAAGGTCTCTCAGCCTTGGATTGACCTCCCCTACCTCAATATTGTGAACTTTGTTATAGGTATCTGGACTCTCACTTTACCAAACTCCCCACTCCCACTGCCTAGATAAATAAGGGAGAAGTCAAAACTAAAGCCAAAGCACCAACAACAGAGGGGGAAAGTCACATGCAAAGGAAAATTCAACAGAGGGAACATAAGATGGAAATGTTGAAAGAGAAATTCAAAGCAGCAAATGCCAAGCATTATGACAGATCTGGAGGAGTTAACAGAGTTTAGAAGGTCATGAAGAAATTCAGTGAAGTTCTCAACTCTCTATTGACCATGGAAAGGCAGGTTTAGGATAACAGAAAAGTGATCCGAAGCAGAAGGAAGTCCCATATATAAAAGTCTCACCAAATGTGAATAACCTGAACTCACCAGCCAAAGTGTGGCAGGCTGGATAGAAAAAAATCATGATTCAACCACTTTATGTATATAGGAGTCTCACATCAGACTTGAAGTGTTGTGCTAGAGCAAGGTATTTCAAGATAATAACACAAAGAAAATAGCGAGAACCGCAATTCTCATACCTGATAATTAGACTTTCAGTCAAAAAAGGTAATAAGTGACAAAGATGGGCACTACACAATGAACAAGGAGATCATCAAGAAGATATAATTATCATCAACATTTACATACCCAACACAGATGCACCAAATATCTAAAACCACTATTAAAAGACCTAAAGCAAGATATTGACAACAACACAAAAATAATATGGGATTTCAACACACCACTTGCATAAATAGCTATCTATCCAGAAACAAAGTAAACAAGGAAACAATGACCTTAAATGTTGATCAGATCAACTTCAAAGTTGCCTACAGAACATTCCATCCCAAAAAGTATACACATTCTTCTCTAGAGCACATGGAAATTTCTCAAAGATAGATCTTACCCAGGACACAAACCAAGTCTCAATAAATATATGAAAATTGAAAGTATATCAGGCACTTTTTTATTTTTTTTAAAGATTTTATTTATTTATGCATACAAGCATTGGGATACAGGTCAGAGGTGCAGGAGAGAGGGGTGAGAGGATTCACCAGAGATAGAATGGGGAGCAGAACAGACAGATCGACTAAAATACACTGCTGAGGGGAGCAGTGGGTGAGGCAGGAGAGGTCTGCTGCACCATGTGGGTCCCCTCCCTGGCTGAGGATCGAACTCATGCTGCAGTGGCTGTGAAAGCCCCACAATAAGGCACTAACCCCTTGAGCCACAAGGGCAGCCCCTCGAGCATTTTTTTTTTTTAATCACAGTGGTAAGAAGCAAGAAATCAATCACAAAAGGAAACCTAAAAAAAATGCAAACATGTTTAGTCAAACAAAATGCTTTTGAATAACACTGGGACTGATGAAGAGATCCAAGAGAAATTTTAAAAATTATATGGGAAGCAACAAAAATGAAGCTACAAGATTATAAAAGATGTGACAAAAGACACATTAAGAGAGAAATCCACAGCCATACAGGCCACAATAAGCAAGAGTCTAAAATAAACAATGTAACCTTAGCTACAGGGACCAGAGATGAGGTCAGAAACACGACGGGCCTGGTGACGGGCCTGGAATACATGGCCAGGCAGCTTGCTCTTTCTCCCACAGAGAACGGATGCTCATTACAAACTTTTGAGTAGAGAAGAGGCAGATAAAGCTCAGGAGATTCCTCCAGGCTTAGTATGGAGGATGGATGAACTCCATGTATGGAGACAAACAGGAGGCCTAAAGAACAGTGAGAAACTATTGAAATAGTTGTCTGGAAATGCTGGAGGTCAAAACTTGTGGGTTTTTAGTGACATTAGGAAATAAGCCTGGAGGGGTGAATCTACACCTGTTGCAAATGCCCTCACCTGTCCCTACCCTGTTCCTAAGGGCCCTGGGCGGTGGGCGGGAGGTTGCCACTTGGAAGGGGAAATCCGGGAGGAAGGGGAGGTGGGAGGCAGCCCAAGACAAACTTCCTTCACCCACAGCCTTGCCTAAGGAGAGAGCAGCCACAGATGACTGCCAGCCCCCAGGGCTCTTCCCTGCTGCTGCCAGAGGGAGGGAAAGGCTTGGCTGGCACAGCCCAGAGTGCACTGGGGTCAACACGTGGGACCTTACCCCTGAGGAAGACCCCACATACCCAGCAATCAGTGCTTCTTGCTGAGATCAGGAGACTTGGTGACAAGGGGCATCTCCTTCCTGGAGATGTTCCAAAATCAGGAACCCAGAGATCATCGAACCCTCCAGCTGGAGGAGGGCACAGGAGATCAGCTACTTCAGCCCCTGGGCCCAGGACCAGGCACCAGGGCTCTAGGCACATCCACTGGCTCTCTTCCAGCGCTTCTGAGGGGTCCCACTCCACCTTGCCCTCTCCTAGAGTTGCCAGACCCTGGGTGTGGAAGGCAAAGAGCTTGGAGTGGCACTAACCTAGGACAAAACCCACCCAGGTGAGCAACCTCACACGAGACACCGCAGCTCTGTGAACAGCATTCTCTTTGCTTGATAAGTAGCATATACCTCACATCCATCACGACCCAGAGAAATAGCCCATACAATAAAGTCAGGACAGTTCCCGGCATGTAGCTGGAATTCCTGGAACTATCTCGCTCCCTCATGCCTGAGCTGACAGGGAGCTTTATCTGTAGCTTGGGAGACAGCCTGGCCTTTCCTTTATTCATTCACTTGACTAATAAAATCTGGGCCCCTACTATGTGCCAGCAGCTTTTCAGGTGCTGGAAAAACAGTGTCCAACAGAGTGGATATAATCTCACTCTTCCTAGAAGTTCCATTTTCCTAAGGAAGGTGGATATTTATTAAGGGACAACAAACCAAAGTAAAGTTATATGAGTAATAGGTACCATAAAGAAGAGAACTTCATCTCCAGTTAGTTATTCCAAGAGCTGGCTCATCCTCGTCATGTCTGGGCCGGGGGGAAAGCTGGGGCCCTACTTACCTGTTAACTGGTTTCCCAGAAGCTCCAATTCCCCAAAACAAAGGTATTCAGAATAGGGAACTTGGGAGGGGAAACCTGGAGTGCACCCAGCTCCAATCCTGAACCAGCCTCCCCAGAGCCCATCCATCCCTGCTCCAAAATAAATAAAGCTCCTACCAGGCACCTCCCCAGCAACGCTAGGCAGCTCCCCCAGCTCCCCGCGACGGCTCCACCATGAAGTTCTTCACCATCCTGCTGCTGGCCAGTCTAGCGTCCACCTCTCTCGCTGTCCTCCAAGGTGAGTCTGGCTGCCTTCTCCCGCTCTGTGCCCGAGAGGTCTCTGGGCTGTCATCTGGAGAGACCTCAGCACTAGCAGGCCCTTCCTTAGCCCTTGCAGTGTGCTGTGTGGAAAGGTAAGGAGATGTAGAACTGAAAGCTCACACCTGAGATGGCAGGTGTAGAGGCAGGGGTAGGAGCACATGACCCCAAGAATCCTGTGCCCTAGAAAGCCTGTTGCTGGGACCACAGGGGCCAACCTGGCCCCAAATCAGGGAGGACTATGGGTCAAGAGAGATTCTGATTCGATTCCAGTCTCTGATGACACCGCACAGTTCAGGCAGAGTCACTGCCCTCCCATCCCTCTCTGCAGCCCCCTGGCTCCCTCTGCACAAAGAGGGCAAGACAGACAGGCACATTCATTAAGGACCTACTCTGAACAGACACAAAGTTTAGGTATTCAGGATACACCAACAATAGCCAGAGACTTCCATCATCACTGAGATTACATTCTAGCACGAGAGACAAACAATGTGTACCAAATAAATTACAAGTGTTAGAAGCGCTAAGAAAAACAGAGACAGGAAAGGGAGATGGAGAATGCAAGGTCAGACAGGAGTGTCTAACATATGAAATAGCTGGAGATTTTCACCCCTTCTTTTGCAGAACCAAAAGATGAAAAGCATTTGGTGCTTCACCCCACAGATGCTGGTAAGTCTCATGCTGGCATTCTTGTTTTTTTTTTAAGATTTATTTATGCATACAAGAACTAGGGTACAGGCCAGAGGTGGGTGTTGGTGAAAGGATTCACTAGAGACAGAGTGGGGAGCAGAACAAGCAGATCTACTGAAATACACTGCTGCATGGGAACAGCTGGCAAGACACAAGAGGTCTGCTGTGCCATGTGGGTCCCCTCCCTGGCCAGGGATCGAACTCATGCTGCAGTGGCTGCTAATAGCTTCACAATGCGATGCTTAACCCCTTGTGCCACCAGGGAGGCCCCTCATGCTGGCATTCTTTAATGTAAGTTGGTGATTATGAAATGATTGTCCAGTAAACAATGAATTCTCCATCAGGGGAAGCAAAGCAAAGACCGTCCCTCTTGGTGGCAGGGTTTAGTCCTTCCTGCTGCATTAATTGGCCATAATCTGGGGGCCAGAAACAATCTGATGGGTAGTCACAGGAGATGGAAGTGGGGACTACATGCCCTATCCAAATGTGGGTGAGCAGACTTTCAGTTCACCCTGCGGTGAGAGGTGAACTGCTCCCAGATGTCCCTTGCCCCAGCCCAAAGCCATGAATGTTACAGACTTCTGTTTAGTTGGTCACCTGTGAAGACGGTCTCCCCTCTGGCTAGCCCCTCCCAGTTTACCTGGGTGAAGGCAAAGAATTCAAGCAATACCTAGAGGCAAAGAACCAATAGTTATTGAAACCATCTTTGGCACCAGAGGTGTCCGCATAATCTCTTTAGTTGGGAAGGCCAATTTGCCAGAACTGGAGTTCCTGTTCAACAGCCTGGGAGCTCTGAGATGTGTCTTCGGGTGCTTATAGACTTGGCTGCTGGTGTGAACCTCCATGCCACTTCTACACCAACTGGGCAATGACTCCACCCTCAGGCCCTCCCCGAAGGGCTGACTGCTTCTCACTGTGAGTTCTTTCTCTGCCCTTCACTCCACCCATCCTCTTCATCCCAGCTGCACAGGTCACCCCCAAGAAGGACCATGCCTCCAAAAAGGACATTCCTAAGGAAGCGTCCATCTCCATAGAAGAGCACTTTTCCCAAGAGAAGGTTGTGATCAAATCTATCAGGAAACCAAAGAATCCAAAGCCTGAACAGCCTCACCCCATCCCACAGGAGAACAGTTCCACAAGTGCTGACCCGCAGTTCGAAGAGACTACAGCGCACTCTCCCAAGGCTGGTAAGAGCCAGAGAAGAGGCTGGGCAGGCACAGAGCAGACAAGGGCTGAAGCTACCTCAGGGGAAACAGATGGGAACAGAAAGAGAAAGGAAGCTTCTGAGGGAACAAGAGTTGAAGGGAAATGAGATGTAAGGGAGCCTTTGGTGGCTTGTGCCAGCACTGGGGCTACTGCTGGGGTGGGGTGGGGAAGGGGTGGAGATTAGCATCACCCCGACATTTCTCTCCCAATATTCCCCAGCAACCACTTCAGAGGAGAATCTGGCCAAGAACGGCTTTGAATTTGGGAAAAAAGTGGAGAAAGAAATGAAAAAAGTCATAAACTATCTAAAAAACCTCTTCCCTCGCACCTCTGAAGTCATAAAGCCCTGACCTGACGTGAGGACACCCGCACCCCCCACTGGGGCTTGGAGGCACTTGCAGCAGCCACGCCCCTCTCATGGCAATGGCCTTCACAGTCCTTATTAAAGCATTGCATCCCCAGCCTGGCTCTCTGGTGGGTTTACTGCATGGGAAGGCAGGCAGGAGGCCCCATTCCACTGGGATTCTTGCTTGGTTACTCCATCCCTTGGATTGGAAACCTTCCCTCTTCCTTAAGGAGCTTACAAACCTGTTCAAGTCTCCGCATCCTGAAATTTCCTTTGTGAAGTCTTGACCCGCCTCAAACTGCCCCTCTGCCCTAGGATGCCCGCTGCCTGCAGGCTGCCTCACCTCCTGCTCCCCCATCCCTGAACATCCCCCAAAGGCCGCCATGACTGCGCTTCCAAGAGTCACTGTCAGCAGCAACCTCTGGCACTCTTTTCCTGCCCTGACTCTCCACTCGCACAGAACTCTGTAGACACAGTAGTCCTTCTAGAAACTTTCTCCTCATTGACCTGCCATGATGCTGCACCCTCGCGGATCCCTGCACTCCCTGACCTTTTCCTAGCACATCCTGACTAGGACTTTGCGCCCCCAGAGTACCATCCTTTTCCTCTCTCCACCCTCCTTTTTCTACACCTTTACCTGCCTTCACCTACGCTGTCTTTACCTTGTGGCGGATGGTTCCTTTTTACCCCCTCAACAGACACCCAGCAAGGGCTCACTCACCTACTTAACATGCACCAGCTGCCCCCAACCTGACCAGTCTTCACTGGAAAGGCCTGTGGACTCGATGGGAGAAGAAAAACAGGAGAAATGACAATCTCGGTCTTACAAATGGGGGAGGGCTGCTTATTCAAGGACAGGAGGCATGAGGGAGCTGTGAGACAATAAAAATATACACACTGGGGCCTCCCTGGTGGCGCAGTGGGTTAAGCAATGCACTGTGAAGCAAACCGCGGCCACTGCAGCACGAGTTCAATCCCTGCTGCTGGCTGGGGAGGGACCCACATGGTGCGGCAGACCTCTCCTGCTGTGCCCGCTGCTCCCCTCAGCAGTGTACTTCCGATGATCTGCCTGTTCTGCTCCCCACTCTCTGTGGTGAATCCTCTCACCTACCCCTATACCTCTGGCCTGTACCCCAGTGCTTATATGCATAAATAAATAAATCTTAAAAAATATATATATACACACTGGCCTCTGCCCTGGGTGCCGGCACAGAGCCCCAGCACTCTAACTCGCTAAGTGGGAAGAATCCAGCACTAGAACAGTCTCCTGTTCTGATAGCTGGTCTCTGACCTGTACCCTGACTCCTTTGTTAGTATAGCCACTCTTGAGTATTGGATTGCTGTCTCACACTTCCTTTAGAAGCCCTTTTCTTAAGGAAACAGCATATTCGAGCCTTGCACTTGAAAGGATACTTGAGATGCTTTTTAAAGAAAATAATCCCTGTACATAGGACTTTGTCCTTTTGCGTGATAGTGCAAGCTTCTGGACAAAAACTCAATATGGATTACCACAGTTGACACAACTGGGTTTGTGGTGAGGCTTTGTAGTCTTCATGAGTTGGCGGAGTGAATTTCAGGAAGGATATCTATACAGCTGCTTCTAAAAAGACACAGAGATTATAATTAATAATTGAATTATGGTCTGTTAATGTAAATCGTATTTAAGATTTTAATTATCCTAGTTTGTGTATGTCCTGTCAAGGCTCATCATCTTCCAGGGAAAAGGAAAAGGTACACATGCTCACAACAGCATGGGAGGGGTCAGGGACCTGTGCCTCGATGGAGGCACTGGCTTGGGGGGAGCCCTATCTCCAACTCTAAGATGTGACCCTAGGGGAGGTGGGGTGAGACCCGAACCTCCTGAGATGAGGCAGATGGAGAGCCGCTAACTTGGGCAGGGACTGCTTCATCGCAGTCTTTTCCCCCCATGAAATGTAAGCAGTTCCTCCAGTATCTCCAAAGGTGACTAAACCCATCCCCAAGTCACCCATGTGTCCCCCTTTTTCAAGGTCAGAATAGGATGGTTCCAACAAAACTTAGAGGTGCCAGCTAGTCTCAGGCCCTAAGCAATTATGCCTAGGTAGTACATGACTTTTTGTGGGTTTGGGTAGGGGAAGGGAAGCAAAAGTTTCACAAAGATTCAAGGTACAGGAGGAAGATGTTGGGGGTGGGGAGAGGCAAGGACGGCTCATAGCCATCTGCCTGGTGTATGTGCATGCTCGGCTGAGCCTCCAAGCAGCACTGCTGCGGTTTGCGGGAATAGCCCCTCTCGTCTGTGCTCCCCAGAAGTGTGGGCTTCTGCTGGCAGCTCGTGGCGGCACAGAGGGGCTGAGATCTATATGACTTGGCCGAAGAGGTGATGGCAGGATGTCCCAGCGACGGTCTCTTCCAACACAGAGGGACACGAGTGCACCCAGAATCAAGTTGCTGACGCCGGCAGTGGTTCTGGGTTACAGAACCTTATCTGATAAGAAAAGCAGGAAGCCTTGATTTCTCCTCACCAGGATGTCTAGCCTAGTTCTGCAAAGTCCCAGCAAGTGAACTTAAATGTCAACTGGGAGAAATCTGCCGGGAGGTAGTTTGGGTATTCAGGAGGCCATCTGGGGACACCAGACAGTATTGGAGACCGGGAGGTGCCTAGTTTCTCTCCTCTCAAAACGGGGCCTTCAAGACATTTCTGTCTGAGATACTTACAAATTTAAAATAAAGGTCCCAATAGTCCCAATTTAACTCGCATGTGATTGGATCCACTTCTTTCTGCATGAACTAAACCTTTAGGGTGTAGCTCATCTTCTCAGCACGTGGAGTTAGTTCTGGCTCCACAAGTCCCTAGGAATGTCTCCTCAGGATGTAAGCAACCCCTTCCCCTCACTCCCCAAGTAAGGGTGTTCCTTTGAAAGTTAAGTACAAGCCTCCCGATGCTTGCCACCAATTCTCATGCTGTTTCCATCCCGTTGCTGGGACAGCACTACCTTCTCAGGCAATTTCCTAGGCCCGTGCTCCCCCTAGTGGCCGCTCTCTGTTTTGCGCAGTTGTGAAAGCCAAGTCCCCATTTATCCTCCCATTTTAGGTGTGAAAGCATTTTTCTTTTCCTTTTTTCTTTTAAGATTGGCCTCTAAGAACTCAACCCTCCTCTCAAGAAAACCTTATCCCTTATCTTTTCCTGCAGTTCAATCAACAGAACTTCCTTCTTTTTTCTTTCCCTTTCTTGGCTTTTCTCACTCAAATGGACCCTATTTCTCCTTGATTCCCTGAATAAGTCTAGTTTCTAGAGACGGTGTCCCAGGTCTCAGACTCATTGTTTTTCCTCACCCTTCAGTTATTTTATTGAATTTGCATTCAGTTTTGTTTACTTTTTCTCCCCTTCACCTACTTGGTCTCAATCTAAGTAAGGATCCAGACCCTTTGATCTGGAGTCCTTCACGTCAGCCTTTGGACTCTGCTGTACCTCTGTGGTTAACCCCTCAGTGAGTCTCTGAAATCCACAACTCTGGCCAGGGCTTGACAAATGTGTGACCCCAAGCCAACTTGAGACTGTGGAGTAAATAGGTCTAGCAATTTATAGTTGACCATAAATAAAATTCTTCCATGGTTCCTTCTGGGGCCTGCAGTACAGTTCAAGCAAAATAGGCAGCCAGGCCTGGGACAACCCAAGACAGTGAGTCCCAGGTCACAGACGGCAAGTTGGGGATAACTAGGCAGCTTCAAGGACAGTGTAGGCCGGAACTTCAGGATTGTTAAAGAAGGCTCCAGAGATAAGGGCAGCAAATTCCAAAAGGGGACTAATCAAACACCCCAAGACTAGGGGCCACAGGACAATCCAGAACAAGAGTGATAAAGAAAAGTGTGCTAAGATCAGGGCTGGGACACAGAGACTTAGTTTTGGGCACAGAGACGTTAGGACAGTGAGTGAGACCTCCAAGAACTAACCAATCACAAAGAGACTGGGGAATAATTAGGGAAAGAGGGAATTTATACCCTGAGGCAGACTCCACATCCAGCCGCCTGCCCCTCCCTGACCAGGTTCCACTGGCCTCGGAGTCCCACTTTATTTCTGTTACTATTCTCCTCAATAAACTTTCTTTCTCTAAACAAATCTGCCTCTTCTCACTTGCTTGCCTGAGCGTTACTGAAGTTCCTGCTGTGGCTTCGTGAGACACCAACCCATGGTGGTCTAGTGGCTGGGACTCAGCGCTGCCGCTGCAGCATGGGATCCACTCCTGGCTGGAGACTAGGCCTGAAACCCTGAAATCTTATGGTATCACTAGCACCACCTACTAAAATTCAGCATGAAGAATTTGAAGCCAAACTTTCAGTCATGTACTCTGTCCTCAGGTGCAATCGGGGCTTTTACATTCCATCCTCAGCTGCCCCTGGAAAGCTGCAGGTCTGGGGTTACCTTCAGAGCCTTTGCTTATTGAAATCCACTGGATTCAAGCAGCCCAAAGCCCATCTTTAAGTTTACTATCAAGGTTCCAGGGAGGCCTACCAATCTGTCATCCCTCCACCCCCTCTAAATCTAGCAACAGAAAAGATGCCAGAGAACAGAAGGCAGCAAGGAAACCAAAGTATCAGTTTTATTCCTGGTCAGACAAGTGCCAGACAATGCTCACACTGCCCTCTCTGGAAAAGCTGAGCTGTGCAGCTAACCCAGGTTCCCATGGAACCTCCTCTCCTTCCTTCTCTCCGCTGAGCCACTAAACAGAAAGGGAACCAGCAGACATCCCCAGGGAAGCCGTGTGTGTGTGTGTGTGTGTGTGTGTGTGTGTGTGTGTGTGTGTGCTTGCATCAGGAGAGGGCAGCAGAGAGGCAAAGCTGTTCAGGAACATTCTTGCACTCTGCTGCCTAATGAAACATGTCCAATAAATGTTCTCTCTCCCCAGCTGCCATAGCAGCCCACCCTGCAGGAGGGAGCGGGAGCGGCCCCTGGCAGAGACTATCCTTTCATTTTGTGTTAGTTTCTAATTACAATTGCAAATGGAAAATTACATAAACACACTGACTTGAAACAACACAAGTTTATTATCTGTAGTTCTGGAGGTCAGATGTCCAAGCTGGGTCTTGCTGAGCTAAAATCAAAGTGTCAGCAGGGCTACATTCCTTTCTGGGGGTTCCAGGGGAGCATCCCCTTCCCGGCCCTTTCCAGCTTCTAGAGACCGCCCACATTCCTTGGCTCAAGCCCCATTGTCCCATTTGCAAAGCCGGTAACATCCAGTCAAGTTCTCACATAACCATCAATCTGGTTCCCTCTGCTGAGTCCTTCTTTCACCTATAAAAAGACTTGTGATTCACTGGATCTGCCTAATAATCTGAAAATAATCATTTCAAGTTATCTGAAAGTCAACTGATTAGTAACCTTATTTCTATCTGCAGCCTTCATTTCTCTTTGCTCCACAACCAAATCTACTCACATTGCGGTGCTCAGGACAGGGACGTGATGGGGTCATTATTCTGCTACTTCATATCTCCTGTTCTGATGGGCCAGCCCCAGGCCGCACCCCCCTTAGGTGTTGGTACCACAAGAACCCACTGCCAGGAGGCCCAAACCTTATAGCTCGGTGCTGAGGAATGCACGCTGTCCCCCTGTCCTGGCTGCCCTTAGAGGAAGTCTCTCCTGTCACACCTGTACTGCTGCAGAATGGAGTCAAAGCCTCCAGGACTTTGTTGTCCAGCCTCCCAGCCCTGCTAGGCTCTGCCCACCCTCCATCCAGCCCAGTCCTCTGTCTGCCCTCTCCATCCCAAACCTCTAGAATTCTCATTCTGTGATCAGCAAACTCCTTGATATTGCCAAGGTCTTCCTTGAAGTGGTCTCTCTATTGCCTAATCTTAAATAACATTTAAAGATTTCCTAAGACTCCCTGGCCTTGACAGGCCTCTCAAAGTGGAACCTCCTTTCTCCCTTACTGCCAGAAAGTGGGGTGAAGAGGCCGCCTTGCTCCCCATTGCTGCTTCTAAGGCACCACTCCTCCTTCCAACTTTCCGCCTCCAGCCCCTTGCCTCAATCCCTGATGAACTTCAGCCCTTCTCCCCTCTTGCTTTGGCCATCATTCTTGATGTTCACCATCTACATAGATGACCTTCCCAACACTCTGGGCCTTGTCCTTAACCTTTTTACCTCCACTTACACTTTGCTATGGTAACCTCCAAAATCTCCAAGTCAAGAATCCCATCTTGTCTACCATTCTTGTCCTTTCATCGCCTTTACTCTAGAAGTCTGTCATGACAACTCTTTGGCTTTATTAGATCTCGAGTCCTCTGGCCATTTTTTTCATGTTGCTAATCTTCCCAGGTCTGTGTGCAGGTAGACGTAGTTCTGTGACAAGGTTGTGGCTGAGGCCATGAGCAGATACAATAAAGGCAAATGGTGGGTGGTGTTCTTGACAGAAACGGAGAATGCACCCCCCCACCCCCTGCCGCCTTCATTCCCCCTCTTTCTACTGGCTAGAACGAGATGAAGAGATGGGAGTGCAAGCATGGTGGGCTACTCAATGGAAGTTACATATTGAAAAAGAAAGTAACAAGACAAAGAGCCTGAGTCTCAAATCCTGTTGAGTCATCATACAATCCATATAAATTCTGCTTAAGCCGGGGCCCTCCCTGGTAGCGCAGTGGGTTAAGCAACTCACTGTGAAGCAAACTGCAGCCACTGCAGCACGAGTTCTTGCGGCACGAGTTCAATCCCTGCCTCCGGCCAGGGAGGGGACCCACATGGCGAGGCAGACCTCTCCTGCCTGGCCTGCTGCTCCCCTCAGCAGTGTGTTTCTGTCAATCTGCCTGTTCTGCCCCCTGCTCTGTCTGGTGGGTTCTCTCACCACCCCCACGCCACTGGCCTGTACCCCAGTGCTTGTATGCGTAAATAAATAAATCTTTAAAAAAAAAATTCTGCTTAAGCCATAAAATTGTGACCTTATGACTGCACCCGGACTAGTATCTTAATATACTTATCTATCGCATTTTCATATCTCACTGAACAGAACCGTCATATTCTCAATTACCCATCAAAAACCTAAGCATCAAACTTGATTTCTGCCTTTCCTCAATCCCCACATTGACAAGGCCCAGACCCTATCTCCAGAATCTGTCCTGTCTTCATCCTTCTCTCTCCATCCCTACTGCCACCACCATCATTTCACCACCATGATTTATCACTAAGACTCCTGCAGGGGAATCCCAACTAGCCTCTCTGCCTCCACTCTTACCCCTTTCCAATCCAGCCTCTATTCAGGATTTGCATAAGTGACCTTTTTGGAGTATATATCCAATCACACCCATCAGTTTCCTCTTAAAATACTAAGGTGTTTTCCAACTGCACTTCAAATAAAAGCTGCACTCACTGCTGGGGCCCCAGGGCTCTGCATGGTCTGGCCTCACATACCTGCCCACCCATCTCAGTCTGCTGTCCTGCTCAATATGACAGGCCCATGCTGCCCTCCATGGCCCAGGGACACACGGCCTCCTCCCCAGCACAGGGCCTCCATCCTTGCTCTTCCCACTTAGACTCCAGTTCCTCACACTCTGCTTTTTCCATAGCTAACCCCACCTCATCCTCAGCCCTCAGTTCAAATGTTATCTTCTCACAGAGATCTCCTCTGACTATCCCATTCAGGGCTCATCACCATCAACTCCCACCAGTTACTTGTTGCCTCACCCTATTATTTCTTCACACATTTACCACGCTCTGAAGTTATCATACATGTGTTTATTTATTTATACACTTTCTACTCATAGAGTTGTAAGCTCCATGAAACCTTGGAAGCTGTCAATTATTAGTATTCACCATTTTCTCTGTAATCCCTTGAACAGTAATTACTGGGAAAATAACTGACTTTCAGTGAATGAATCTGAGTTGATGAGTGTTGAACTAAATTCATGAGTGATGAATGAATGAATGCATGCATGCATGGGTGCAAGAAATGATTGGTGAAATCAGCTACTTCTCTCACAGGCAGGAGCAAATTAGGGACAGAAAGATAAATGGTTCACTCAGACACTCACCCCCATGTGAAGAAGGGAACAAAGTCCTCTCCTATAGTGGAAATGGGCACAAGGAAAGGGCAGCAAAGGGGTCTCCCTCCCTCAGAGTGGTTGGGAAAGAAAAATCCTGGAAGGGCTGAGAAATCTTTGCTCAAAGACCCATTGCTCCCCCTTCCAGCCTCTACAGGATTAACACAGAGGTGAGGTGAGGAGAAGACCGTGTTCCCAGAGGACATGACACAGTATCAGAGGTCCAGACACTGCAGTGAGGAAGCCTGAAGCTGTGTCTCAAGGAGGGCTTCTCCACACATGCGGAAAATGTCCAGAACACGGACTTTCTTTTTTTTGAGGGGGAGGAGAGAAGTGTCTTTAAACAAAGAATATCCCTCCTACTCCCAAACTTCCTACACGGCATATGGAATTCCATCACGCAGAAGCAGGCGTAGGGACGGGCCCACCTCCACAGAGCCTCCTGCACGTCTCCCAAGGAGACAGGAGAGCTGAGGTCCCGGATGATGTGACTCTAAGCCAGTGAAGTCCTGGCTCTCTCCGCTACCAGCTCCCTCCAACTTAAGGGGAATCAGACTCTCCTTTATGGACTGCGATGCACAGTTCCAGAAGCCAGGGATGCCAAAAAATTAAGTCTGACCCAGCTTTTGCCCAGTGCGAAGATAGCCCAGACAGCCTGTTGGGAACGTCCAGTGACAGAAATCCCCTCGCACACAATGCAACCTCTTGGAGGCTCAGATGCGCAGGCTGTGAGTACATGCTTCCTTCCAGCCCATGGAAATCTGTCTCCCTCTCACTTGCATAGCTGGTGGAGCAGCAGAGAGAAGTCGATGTTTCCATGTGACCTTTGAAACATCTGAAGGCAATTATCATTCTAATAATAAATGCTACCATTTAACAAACGTTTGTTCACAGGCTCTGTGCTAAGCGTTTTATATATATTATCTCATTCAACACTTGCAACCTCCCTGGCTTGTGCAAATCCATTACTCCCATTCTGTGGATTAGGAAGTAAGTTCAGAGAAGTAGAGCAATCAGCCCAGGGCCACTAGGGTACTGGAAGAAACAGGTCTGTTGCAAGGCCTTCTGGTTCCATCCCAAACCATGCCCTCGCCTGCCCCCGCTGGCCAAGATCATCCATGCTAACAGAGTCTTCTTTTCCTCCCCACCAAACAATGGCAAATCCTTCAAGTGCTTCTCAAGGCTCCACCTTCCTCATCACCTCTGAAATTTCAATAAATTCCTTATAACCTCAGAGCTTCTGCCTGGAAATCGGCGAGTGGAGACGGGAAGCTCTCACTTATAGGTGGACTATATAGAAACCAAACAAAGAATCAGGAAAAGCCAAAATGTGCAAGATGAACATAGATCTGAGGCAAACAGCAGAAGAGGGGAAGGAGAGGGGTCAAAACAGAAGAGGGAAAAGCATAGGGACTGGGGAGAAAGATAGAGGTATTTTGGTGGTAGGAGAACTACAGGGACTATACCTGAGGGGAGAAATCAAATACTGTTCAAAAAACAAACAATGATGTAAAAAATAAATTAATTTTAAAAAGAAAAGAAAATGGAAGCTGTTTCCCAAATGGGGTCTTCCCAAAGTTCTCCCACTCAACCCCAGACTCTCCTCATACTGAAACGCAGCCCTGGAAACCCACCACTTCCTGACACTTCCCCCACACACCTCCCTTGTGCCCAAGATTTGCCCACTCACCTCCCCCTGTGCTCTTCAAAGCCCTCTTCATCCTGAAAAAAAATCCTAAGCCCAATTCTTCTTTCTCTGTGAAGGCACCTTCTTCAGTGTTCTGAAGTCCTTTTTTCCAGCTTCATTGAGATGTAGCAGATACACAACAGTGTGTAAATTTAAAGTACACAACATAATGATTACATAATTAGTTGAGTTAGCATCCATCACCTCACAGTTACAAGAGCACGTGGTGAGAATCTTCAAAATCAACTCTGCGTGTGATGAGAATCTTCAAAATCAACTCTCTCAGCAACTTTCAAATATACAGACGGAGTTGGCTTCCATATTCACCACGCTGCACATCAGGTCCGCAGGACATCTCATCTGATAAGGGCAAGTTTGTACCTTTTGACCAGCATCACCCCCCCATCCGCTCCACCCCCCACCCCTGCCCTGGCAACCAGTCTGCTCTCTGTTTCTGTGAATTGGGTGCAAAGCCCTTTCTTCTGCCTCAACAACAGCAGTTGCTGTTTTGCTGCTCATCAAGTCTGTTCACAGACCTCCCTCCCTGGAGGGGCTTCTTCAGGGTAGAGTGTGGCTTTAATCTCCAGACCCATTACCGTGTAGGTGTTTAGTGAGTGGTTGCGCGCTCAAATGTAGACGGTGGTTAGACTACAGAAAGTGGGGCCAACATTGGGACCCAACTGAGGTATCAGGAGAGCTGAGCCCCTCCAAGTGACCCAGCACCTACCTGGACACCATCTGGTCTCAGAAAATCAAATGAAATAATTTATTCCAAAGGGAGGCTACCAGGAGGGGAGGGCGGGGGTAAGAATCAAGGGAATGAGGGGGCCCAGTGGACTAGGGTGGAAGATTATGGGCGCCTTGATGGTGGAAGTAGTAACGTACACCTCAGGAGGTGTGAACCTGTACCTCTAAATCACATATAGTGTTGTAAGCTAATGTTACTGCAATGAAAATAATAGTTAATTTTGAAGTTGTATTAATTATGACTTAATTTTTTAAATAATGCAAATAATTTTTTTAACTGTTCCAATAAGTCCAGGAAGGGAAAAGAGTTTGAAGCAGGGTTCTTTCTGCTGCCCTCTGGTGGCCATTTGCTTCTGGCCCGTCGGCTCAGCGTCCTTGTTGTCCCCCATAGAAACTGTGGTATGAGTTTAGAAACAGGCGCCCCTCTCTCCTGGCACAATCTTAACTGTCCCTGTTGCCTTTGCAACAGGATATTAAAATTATTATTCCAACTAAGCAAGATACAATAGATGAAGTTTCAAAATGAGGTGCCAAATCATCATATGAAAAATTTCTAAGGAAATTTATCAAAACTTTCTGATGCCCCTGCCAGATTAATGACACAAAAGACATAATAAGGAGACAGAGGAGGGTTTTGTCAGAAGGAGCTGTATAGAGAGCTGTGCTATGAGTCCACCTCCTCTCTCTCAAGGAAAGAGTGGGAGGCTTACCTCATTCTAGCAAACTCAGTGGATCTTTGCAAGGGTTACCCAAGAGCTGAATACGTGACCTCTCAATTTAGCAGCAGAGTGTCTGGGACTTAGGTGACAGCCTGAAGTTAAAAAGAGAGAGCACTGAGAAGCTGTTCCATGGGGCAGGCACAGCTGGTGTTTCAGAACAACCCTGGGTCCCCAGAGTTTTCCCAACAAAAGAAGGATGGGCTCTGGGTTCTGACAGAGAGACAGGTGTACCCTCATATCCATTTAGGGTCCTGGGTCTTACAACAACCTCAGGGCACAAAAAGACCCCAGCAGCTGAGGAAAGAGGTTCAGACTCCTGGGATAAGGGGTAAGTAAGAAGCTCTGAGACACCAAGAAAACAAGTGCTCGGAGAGTCTTCCCCCCAGATCAGCAGAGAGGGGCCCCCTCGAGCCAATAGACGGAGGAGGCTTAGAACCACCTGAGGAGAAAACTCACCTCCCTAACTGGCTGAGGCACCACCCCTACTCCTCCTCACCAACACACTTCACCTGGAGATAGCAGCATGGAGGGGCGTGAAGGGCAGGGCTTGGGAGAGGAAGAGGATGCCCAGGACAGATGCAGAGAACAGCCAGCCTCAAGCTCCCCTGGTTCCAGTTGAAGCCTGCCTGCAGATTAAGAAGAGAAACAGGGCCTCCCTGATGGCACAGTGGATTAAGCAACTCTCTACGATGCAAACTGCAGCCACTGCAGCACGAGTTCCATCCCTGCCCCTGACCAGGGAAGGGACCCACATGGCGCAGCAGACCTCTACTGCCTCGCCCACTGCTCCCCTCAGCAGTGTATTTCAGTAGATCTGCCTGTTCTGCTCCCCGCTCTGTCTCTGGTGAATCCTCTCACCACCACCACCACCACATCCCTCCCTCCCCCGCCGCAGCTCTGGCCTGTACCCCAATTCTTTAAATAAAAAAAAAAAATCTTAAAAAAAAAAAAAAGAAGAGAAACAAAGACATTCAGATTCTAATTCCCATATTGGCCTAGTCATTCTCTTTTTTGTTGTTTTTTTTTTTTTAGATTTATTTATTTATGCATACAAGAGCTGGGGTACAGGCCAGAGTCCAGAGCAATGAGAGGATTCACCAGAGACAGAGTGGGGAGCAGAACAGGCAGATCGACTGAAACTCCACCGAGCCACCAGGGAGGCCCTGTTTCTCTTAACACTGCTGAGGGGAGCAGTGGGCACAGCAGGAGAGGTCTGCTGCACCATGTGCGTCCCTTCCCTGGCTGGCAGCAGGGATTGAACTCGTGCTACAGTGGCTGCGGTTTGCTTCATAGTGTGTTGCTTAACCCACTGCGCCACCAGGGAGGCCCCCATTCTCTTTTTTGATTTGAGGCTCTCTCTGACCTGAGAACGAGCAGATTTTCACCAAGGAGGGAACAAGTGAAAATATTACTCCTGCCCATCGGCCCCATAAAGTGTAAAGGATGGCGTCATAAAGTCAAACTCTACATGATCAAAATGTCACTTTACTTTTTTATTATATGGCAAGTTGTGGTTGTAGAATAATATATGATGCAATGTGATATAACTGGTAAATGTAATATATAAAATATGACATGGGCTAAACCCTCCCCTCCAATGGGACTAAATTACAAGGACCCAGAGCTTTCCATCACAGTTCCCTCAGCTTTCTTTCTTCCAATCTTGAGGTTCCCTACTCCCATGCCTTCCCCTCTTTCCCACCCTTTCTAGAGTTCTGCAGACCTACCCTGACCCCACCAGGGGTACAGCGCACCTCCTCCACTTCTGGGGGAGAGGCAAGAGAAGCAGCTACTGTCTCCTTGCCATCAGAGGCCCCTGGGGTCTGTCCCCCCCCCAACCCACCCACCCTCCGCAGGCACTCTCGCCATCTGTGGTGGGATGAACAGAATAGCATCTCCAAAATATTTATGTCCACCCAGAACCTCAGAATGTGGCCTTATTTGGAAATAGGGTCTTGGCAGATGTAATTAATTAAAAAGTTGAGATAAAATTATCCTGCATTGAGGGTGGGCCCTAAATGCAAAGACTGATGTCCTTATAAGAGGTGAGGACACAAACACAAGAGAGAAGGCCGTGTGGAGACAGAGGCAGGGTTGGCGCTGGGCTGCCACATACAGGAGCCTCCTAGGGCCCTGGAAACCACCAGAGGAGCAAGAACGCCTTCCTCCTTAGTGCCCTCAGAGAGACCGCAGGCCTGCTGGCAGCTTGGCTTTCTGGCCTCTGCCACTGAGAGAGAATAAATCCCTGTTGTTTTAAGCCACACCGTTGGTGGTGCTTTGTGACAGCAGCACAGCATCCCTCCCTGAGCCTGCAGCTGCAGCAGCCATGGTGGCCAACTCCTTGCAAGAGCAAGGCCAATGCCAGGCCTCCCAGGGAAGCCTGGGAGGGGGAGAGCAGGAGAACAGGCTGTAACTTTCAAATGACCCCCCTCCAGCCACTCTCCCCTGCTGAGCAGCCCCAGGAGAAAAACAGCACTGTTCTCTGCCCCCTGCCTACCATCAACACACCCCAGCCCAGGGGACCCCGTCCTTCCGTCCTTCCGTGCCTGGTAACCTACCCTCACACTGTCCTGTGGCTAGGAAATTTTCCATCCCACCCTAAGTCAAAGTCATTAGATTTAATTATTAACAGGGCCGGTATTAATTAGCAGGGCAGGGTGATCATCCATGCTGATGAGGACACAGCTGGATTTCAGGAACAGCTGGTCAGACAAGACTGGGATCTAGCTGAAAAGGGGCAGGGGTGTGAATTCTGAAAGCTGCAGAATTCCCATTTCATCTTCTCTGCTTTTTCCAGAGAAAACATTTGCTAAGATGAACCCTTCGCTCCTCACTTCCATTTCTCAAGTGTTTGATGGGAGCTAAGCACTGAGCTAGGCACTTTATGCCCATGGCTTCATCCTGCCCCTCAACTATAATAATAGGGATAATTACTATTTACGGGTGAGAAACTGAGGCTGAGAGACCTGCGCAAGTTTACTAAGTGGCAGAGCTGGGATTTGGACCCAGGTGACTGCTCCAGAGGTTGAGTGTTCCATCACCATATGGAGGAGGGTGTCTAAGCAGCCCGAGGTCAAGCTGACCTACCTCCTTCCCGATGTGGTTCACTCTTGTGCTTCCACTTTGTAATTGTAAGACTCATCACTTATAATTGCTTAGTCACACTACCACCCTGACCCCTGCCAGGCTGTAAGACGCCAGGGGACAGAGACTGTCTGCGTTCCACTGTATCGCAGCACGTAGCAGAACCCTGGAATAGATGAATACCCAGTAAAGACTGGTGGGGGCAATAAATGCAGCCACGTGGAGTGTTGGGGGTGGAAGACTAGCCAGGAGGTGGATCTCCTAGACTGGGTGATGTTCACGGGCTTACAGTGTATCTCAAGAGTCCTTCTGGTCCATGCCCCTGAAGCCACGGGCCTGCCACAGCCACCAAAACTGGTTTATTGGGGAAAGTGTTGGTATGAGTTCTAGTCCTTAGGAGAGTTGCTTCCTTTCTCTTAGCCTCAGTTTCCCCCTCCAGCGGGAAGGGGTCAGATGGCAGATCTTTAAGTCTCTTCTACCTCTACCGATCTGTGGATGCAAAAGAAGCACAGCACTTTGGAGTGAATCACCCCTCTGTTTGAATCACCACTCTGGCCCCACTCCAGAGAGTGCCAGCTGCCGGGAGCCTTGCGCCCAAGCCTGGAAGAATTGTGCCGATCGGCTTTTTACAGGCAAGCCATGAACACGTGGTAGTAAGAGTGAAGAAATTCTCCCTTTTGGCCCAGGTCACCAGGCACAGGTGACCAGCACTGATGGTGCTTCTCGATCATAAATAAAACACCAGCTTCTTAATCATAAATAAAACCTAGATCCAATAAGAATCCTGTATACATACACGGCCATGCTTCCCTAAGGTGTGTTTCCCCAGACTCCCTAAGAGACGGACCAGATGATGCCAGCACCCAGTACAACGCAGTCCAGATGAACCCCTCCCACACTAAATGACACTGTACAATGTCACCTCACTGCTGCGCCCTCCTGAAGACAGTTTCTTTGGAAACTACCCTCACTGTCTCCTTTCCTTGCCAGAAGGAAATAAACATGCATCCTTTGTGCATCCTGGTGGTGTCTTATATTCGCCCTGACACCCACCGAGAGAATGGACCCTGTGAGTCTGGTTACAAAATCAGGTTGAAGGGATCCAGCCTCCTGTGTCATCCCTAGAGGCTAAATATCTCCTCCAGCAGTGTTGCTGGGACTCACCAGAATCTCTGGAAACGTCCCTTCCCCAACGGCCTCCCAGAGGGGCCTTGGCACCGGGGCCACACGGCCTCACTGCAGCGCACCTGCCTCTGTTTCTGCTTCTGAGTCAGTTCTGTTCCCCATCTGCTCTCCCTCCTTCCTCACAAGGCGTGACCCTACAGGCTATCAGGCGCTTCCAGAAGAGCAAAACTAGCCCAAAGGACAGAAGCCCACTCCGCAGGCAGGATCTTCAGAGCAGGATCTTCGGAGCTGATTTCAAGAGTTTTCAGGAATGTTTGAGGAACTGAGGAAGTTGGTGTGAGCACGTGGCTTTCCAGGGGGACCCTGGGATGGGTCATTGCTCCTCTGGGTGCATAAAATCAGTGTCTGGCTCACCTCCTCAGCACTGTTAGCACCCTTAACTCAGAACCACAAAATATTCGAAGAGAATGAAGCCTGCACACTCACCTGGTCTCCCTCATTTTACAGAGGAGGAAACTGTCAGAGTGGGGGGAGAGGTAATGATGGCCCCAAAGTAGCCCAAAGAGTCGGCAGCAGAAGGAGAAACTGAATCTCCAAATCCCAACCCAGATGGCCTGACCCAGCATCTGCACTAAGGCCCCTGCCCTTGAAAAGTCAAAGATTAAATACCAGCCTCCCTCCTGGTTGGTTTTAAGGACTAGTGAGCTAATGCATCAGAAGGTAATTGGGGGTGAGAATAGATAAATAAAGGTAGAAAGTGCTGAGAGCAACAGAAAGCAGCCCCATTAACCCAGAATCCAGCGCCAAGAGTGAGTCGGGAAGGATGGGGGCTCCTGAATGACAGCTTAGCCAGGTCAGACCCCTATAACCTTAAATATGTCAAAGCTGAAGTGCACTATGGCCACTAGTCTGCTCCCCGCCACTGGGCTGGGGCTGCAGTGGGGATGTGAACACGTGTACACACCAGCCCTCCTAACAGGAATGCATGCCAGCTGGGAAGGGCCTTACTCATTCTAGGAAGGGTTTCAAGAACAGGCAGGGGGCCCTCCCCATTCCGCAGCCCCCTACCTCCCCACCCACACTTGCCATCACTCACTCAACTCGGGGCACAATAAAGGTCAAGACCACAGCCACATCCACTCTTCCCAGACACCCCATTCCAGTTCACGCAGAGGCCCCAGCTCCAAAGGCCATAGCCAGTCACACTCCACCTCCAGGCGACCCATAAATGCTTCGCCCACCTGCCCCAGCCTCCGCCTGGCCTGCCTCCGGGAGCCAACAGCCAGGAGCTGTCTCCTCCCTCTCCCAGCGCTCCCCTTCTCTGCCTCCACCCCAGCACCAGCTGCTCGTGGGACCTTTCTTCCCACTCAGCCCCTCCCCTGAGCCTGAGCTCTCTGGACCTCTCTCCCTACCTGCCCTTTTCAGGGCCCAGGGGTCTGGTGGCCACAGTGCACTTCGGCCGACCCGTGACACATTTCCAAATCAGCATGAAATCTGGAGCTTGTGACCAAAGGGTGAATAGGGAAGTGGCCTGGATGCAGGTGGTGGTCTTCTCAGAAAAAGTCAAAGATCAAATACCATGGAGGTGACTGGTTTAACTCTACGTCCCACTAGAAGACGAGAGTAAGAGCAGCTATCAATTACCCACAGGCCCTCCGTGTACCCTGCTCTTACCTCATAAGACCAGGTTGGGGGGATGGGGGTGGCCTGCCCTCTTTACAACTAAGGAAATGGAGACTCAAACCAGGGAATCTGAAGCCCCAGATGTGGCGATGGAAGAATCCTGGCTTCACACTGGAACATCCTCTGGTGGAATGGGGTAGGGGATGGATATGTCACTTATTTAAAGGATACTTTGAACCCTGCTCTGTGTGTGTGTGTGTGTGTTTAGAAGGTGGGGTGAGTGGAGAGGAAGCCAGAGCAAGTGAATGGATCCCTGTGGACCCACCCTATCCTTATCTTCTTGACTTTAGTGCTCTCATATCTCATACCATTCCCCACTGTCACTTTTGGGAAAGGAGGATCATTCAAGGGGAGAGGGTCTAGAGAACCCCAAGGGCATTTTTTCCAAGCTGGCGCTGCTACATCAAAGAAATAGCAAAGGGACCCTGCATGTGCCATCTGGGAATTCAGGTGACAGCAAAACAGGGGCCAGTCAGCATACAAATGGAGGTGTGGCTGGCCAGAGCCTTTAGTACCCAATGAGTACCTCTAACCCCAGACTCACCCTAGGAAAACTGAGCTGTGCCTGACATGTGTAAAAAGACATGACTGGGGGCAAGAGAGGTTATTTGGGGAAGGGGCAATGTGAAATCAAGGCCAGAAAAAGGCTACCTGGAAGAGGAGGCAACTAAGTGTCAAGGCTGACTTCTTGAGGGAGAGAATGATCATAGGGTTCCCAGAGAAACAGATATGTGGAAATTATCAGATTCAAGAAGCAGATTTCCCCCCTATAACTCCCTGTCCCTTCTCCTCCTACCCCAGGCATCGTCCTCCCACAAAGGTACATACAGCCCTGCCCCTGCCCAGTGCCCCTGTACCTCTCCTCCCTCTATCCAGTGGTCACAGGCCCAGACACAGTGCCCCCCAGCTCCTATGATCATTCCACCTCCCTGCTCACTAGTACTGATTGACCTCTTGGTCCTACACCAAACCAGTAAGTTCTTCACATAGTCTAACCTCCATCCCTTCAGTTACAGCGGATTGTTTTCATTACTCTGCCAATAGTAGACTCAGAAACCAACCCCATGTGTAAACCAGGTCACCCCAACAAAGAAGTTTCCCTTCTCCATCCCCCAGCATTCTTCCCTTGCAGCCCTTCACCTCCTGGTCCCCATAATTTAGCAAGCAGAAAAAGAAATCTATTGCACAAGCACTATTGACTCCCCACCCCCTTTACTCCTTCTGCTGAATCCCAGATGGTCCCCTCTCCCTGTGCCCTCCACTTATTCCTACCAGCCCTTCAAGGGAGAGGCTCCAGCTGCTGCAGACCCTCCAAGGTCTTCAGCTCCCCCTCCCTGCAGGAGGGTGAACGTTGCACTGGAGCCCAGACTCCACGCTACCCCTCCAAGTGTTCACCTCAGCTCTAGTATTTTGCTCTCCTGGAAAAGTCCCTCTCCGCGTCTAACCTTAATCCCTCCTGCTGCGTGCCTAACCCCCTTCCCGTCTTTTTACTGTGAGACAACGCTCCCCACTTAAGATCACAAACTTGCTGTCACCTCTCTCTCCTCTCTCGCTGCACCCCTCCACCTTCTCAGCCCCTAAAACCTGTCCCCGCGTGGAGTTCTTCGCAGCCACTCCCCCACCCCCTCGCCCTGCCCAGAACTCTGAGGATACCTGGATACCAGCCCAGATGGTCGACTAGGACCGGGACCCGGCCACGCCCGGGACCGCCTGCGGGTGAGGCGGTGACCCCAGCCGCGGGCGGCGCAGACACGACGGGGTTAAGGTTCCGGGCTGGGGGAGGGGGAGGGGGCCGGGAGGGGCGGGTGGGGAGCCAATCGGCGGCCGCAGAGTCCCCGGGGCAGCGAGCTGGTAGCGCTGAGCCAGGAGCCGGGAACTGAGCGCGCCGGGCTGGGGCCGGGGCCGGAGCGCATCGGAAAGGGAGAGCGCCCGCCCCAGCCCCGAGTCCCGCCGCCTTCCCTCCCGCCGCAGCGCGGGCCCAGAGGCCGCCGCCCCAGCCATGGAGCCAGACAACAGCCCCCGGAAGATCCAGTTCACGGTCCCGTTGCTGGAGCCGCACCTTGACCCCGAGGCGGCGGAGCAGGTGCGGAGCAGGGCGGGGCGGCCGGGGACTCGCCCAGCAAAGAACGAGGGAAGCCTGGACTGATGGGATCTGCGATCCCAGCTCGGTCCTCTCTTAGCAGTGCGCCCCAGTGAGGGCGAACGCGCTCAGTTTGGGGGTCTTCTGTCCCCTCCCCCACGGCTGGAGACATCTTCCCTGTGCTTCTTCGAGACGGACAGAAGATCGGGCACTCCACTCGATGCCCGTCCCCGCGAGAGTCACTCTCTGCCTCCCCAGTCCTGGGGGAGGGGGCCTGTCTGAGGACACGACCCCTCCCTCCTTCACCCATCCCGCAGCCCCCGCCCAGTCAGCCCCCGCCCGATTCTGAGCTCCTTGGGGGCGCTAAAGGGTAGTGGCAGCCGTGTGGGAGGGCTTGAGGAAGGGTAGGTAATGGAGGGAACGCGGTGCTGGAGAGTTCAAAGAGAAACACCGTTCCAGTCTCTCCCACCTGGGGGCTACCTTGCTGGACTCCAGAGAGTGATAAGAAGGAGGGGCTGAGGGACTGAGAGGAGCAGCGTCCCTGAGGAGAGGGGTGGTTAAGTCTGCAGGCTGGGTTCCCTTATGCAAACCTGGACTCTTTGTAACCAACTCTGCCCTTTGGAGTGGGGAGTGAAGTGGGGTGGAGGGCGTCCCTGGGCTTGCTGGGGGCTGGGGTCCAAGCTGAGCTCCATGTTCAATAGTAGCGCTGTGCTGGCCTTGGAGCAAAGGGTGGGAGTGTGGGCCTGGGCCCAGCCTCCTGCATGGCCTATTTTTAGCTCAGAGAGCCTGGCAGAGGCAGCAGTGTGTGAGCAAGTGTGTCTCAGTGAGAGTGAGCATGTGTGTGGAGGTGACCACCCGTGGCTGTTACTACCGCCCATTTACCAAATATTTGCTCATTGCTCCATCTCTTTGTATTCTCTGTCCATTTGCCTAGACATCCTCCCTTCCTAAAGAACATCGTCTCCCTCAAGGTCAGGTTTCTGTTTACCCCCTGCCAGCTGCCAGGTCTCTGCCTGGGCCTCCCCACCTAAAAAACGTTTTGTGACCTCTTGGGATGGGCTGGAGCACATGTTCTTGCAGTGGCTCCAGCTGTTCAGTAGAACAAGGTCTGCAGCAGGCACACTCTCTCACAACTTAAGCTCAGAGTGTTGGGAGGGGTCATGTACCCGAACCTCCATCCTCTCCCTGGCCTCAGGGGACCAGCACCTGTACCTCTAAGGTATGACACTGGGAAGGATGGGGTGAGACCTGGACCTCCTGAGGATGAGGCAGATGGACAGCCGCTAGCCCCAGGGGACAGTGCCTTGGGGTCAGGACAGCCTGTTGTTATACCTGGCTAAAGTAACCTCACACTCAGCAAAAAGGCCCGCAGAAGTGGGCCATGGGGATGAGGCGTGAAGTTCCAGGCACAACTGCCCTGCACTGGCACAGACAGGACTCACTTTCTGACACCTGCTTCTGTTTGGTGTTGGAGGGGCAGGTGTGGGCATGTGTTGGGGGGGATTAGCTGGTTGAGGGATCTGGGCGGGGAGGAGGGGGTAGTACTAAGGAGTCAGAGAGGAAAGAACCAGCACTCAGCCTACTTTTCTCTAGTCTTCAAAGCTGAAATTCCACATGCTGTCCAACCTCAGCCCTCTCCAGTACATGCCCAAGGGTATGGGCAGAAAGCTCCAGATGCGGTAGAGCTCCTAACCCAAGCTGACCTTAGAGGGCAGAAGGGACTGGAAGCTCTGAGAACGGCAGGGTTGCGGGGGAGAAAGGGTGCCCACCACTACCAAACCCTCGGCATGACTGACATGGTCATAAAACAGCAGTGTGGGCCCCAGGTGTCCTTGAGCCATGAAAAAGAGACCCTCTATTTGCCTCCTAGTTCAGCCCACTGGGAAGCTTGACATCTCTCCCTCCTGCTGTGGGGCATCATGGCGCCCAAGGATTCTGCTTTCTTGGAAATCCTGACAAGGGCAAGGAAACCAATCAAGGAAGGGACCTCCCCAAGAGCCCTGCTGCCCGTCAAAGACCCTTTCTGTCACACTGTGGTCTACCTTTCAGGCTCCCAAGCACCCACTGATTCCTGCCCCCCCCAACACCATCTCTTCCATTCTTCACAGCCAGCCTTCCCCACCCCCCACTCCCCAAGGTGGGAGGGAAATAGAAGAGTCCTCTTCTAGGAAAAGGTGGACCCACACCCCACCATTCAAGGCACACAGCCCGCCTGCAGGTGCCCGGCTCACTGGAGCTGCGGATAGTCAGTGCAACAGATTCACGGATAATGTTTGTGTGTGCAAGTTCGTGTGTGTAGGCACACACACACAGACAGAACTGGTACTGCCACGGACCTTGAAGTGTCACCAAAATCAGGTGCCCATGGATTTTTCTGAGAAAGCAGCGCCCTACCCAAGCTACCCCATTGTACACACCGTTTCTTTCTCAGGGCGAGTCTCCCTGGCACACTACACTCGCTCCCTCTTACTATAGCTGGCACCCACTTTCTGCACACACAGAGAGGCATGCCTTCCCACCCACACCCCCATGACAATGCTACAAAATACTGGGCACACCATATAAAGATGGGAACCTGATCACAGAGTGTTCTCAGCATAGTCGCTTCGGCTGAAGCATCTCAGCCCCTTTCCCAGCTTGTCAGTCTTTCCTCCACTGTTGTCCTGGAGGAAGCTGCATGAACCCCAACCCCACACTTCCCTCGCTTCCAAACCTCTCAAAAGACTTGAAAGCAGGGAAGCCACATGTCACAAGTCCTTGAGCTGACTTCAGCAATAATCAACTTTATTGACAACACGACAAAAGAACAGTAACAGGGAAGTAGGCTTCAAGTCTCTTCTATGTTAATTTCTGAGAATGAGACCCAAAGTCCAGGATAAGATTTTGCAGCTAAGCTTCAGACCTGGGTCCTGCCAAGGGTTCCTCCTGGTATTATAGTGACCGTGACAAGGTAAATCTGTTTCCCAGACTGCAATTCCCAACAAACAGAAAGCCACTGTGTCCAGGGATGGGGTGGACATCGGGGAGTGAGGGGTGGGGGGCGGGCATTCACACCCCCTGCCCGGTGCTGCCCTGCTGGCTGAGTGCCCATACAAGGGTGCTCGCTGCAGGTGCTGGCCCACGGACTGTTGATGTCCATTTGAGGGGGGGACTGGGAGGCTGAGAAGGAAGCCCTGCACCCTCTTGGGTTATTTCTGACCATTGATCCAGGATGGACGGAAGGCCAGCAGGCCAGAGATCAATGCGTCAGAGTAGCTATTGCTACTGAGAGACAGAATGGGGAGGAGGGAGAGAGGCAGGGGTGAGGAGAAGGGGCCAGAGTGATCTTTTGGGCCCCCAGGGGAAAGGGATGGTCCCCAGAATGCCCACCCCAGGACCAGCATGACATGGCATTTTTGAGGAGTGCAGAGTGGGCTGGCCCAGAGCACTTAGCTGAGTGGTGTTAGTAGGGCTTTGATGCTCCGTGTGAACTTGACCTTTTCCCTCAGATTCGGAGGCGTCGCCCCACCCCAGCCACCCTCGTGCTGACCAGTGACCAGTCGTCCCCAGGTAACCCCAGGGATGGGTTGCTGAAGGGAGTGGGCGCTACTGGATCCCTGCGAGCGGAGGTGGTTGTCTAGGGTGTCAAACATTTCCTCAGCCTCAGAGGCAGGGAAGTGGTGCCTGGATTGGCAGGAGGATTTCCTTTGCTTTGGGAAAACAGACCTCAGTGCGAGGAAGGGAGGGAGACCACCTGGTTCCTAAGCCCCCAGGAATTGGGGTGGTCAACTGAGTGCTGGTTGCTGTGGCAACAGCCTTCCAGGTTTCTCCAGCAACTGAGTTGCTGCTGCCCCCACCCCCATAGGCAGTGACAGCTGTGAGGGGGAGAGACCGCCTCCATCAGCCATCTTCAAGGCCCTCAGAGAGGAGAGGGGAAGCAGAAGGTCAGAGCCCCCTCAGGGAGCAGCTGGGATTTTGGTCACCAGGATCCCATTGAGATCTCGAGAGAGAACATGGCCCCGTAGGTTGTCAGGGGTTGGACAGAAGCATGGCCGAGAGGGGCACATGCTGATAAGTCGCCCTGGCATCCAGGACACGAGTCTCCAGCTTTCTGCAACTGCCAAACAAATAATTGTACCTCCCTGGCCCCCGCACAGGAGGAAGTTGCCCTTCTTTGCCCTGTATTCTCACCCCTGCACAGTTCAGTGTCCATGAGGGTGGGGGAGGGTGTCAGTGAGAAAAAGATAGGGATACTTCAGAGGGAGAAAAAGGCCAAGAGTCCACACATCCTGCCGGGAGAAACCTCCAGGTCCAAGGTGAGGTTATAGAGGGAGCACCCCCTCAATGGAGGATAGGAGGCCTGGCCAGCCAGTTGGGGGGTGGGTGCAGGGAGGGGGGAGCTGGAGGGATTGGACTGGGGCAGCCAGCAGGGCCCACTTGCCTGCTGCAGATGTGACAGATCAGGAAGGAGGTGATGGTAGCGGCTCCTCCCCTTGAAAGTTGGCTCTGTGGGAACCACCTGGATTTCCCATCCTCATCACTTTCTCCTCTCCCTGTTCCCTCAGAGGTAGATGAAGACAGGCTCCCCAACCCACTTCTCAAGGTGAGCTTGCCCCTCTCACTCAGCCCAGCCCAGTGAACCCACAGATTCAGCAGGCAGTTATGCTCAGAGCCCCCCATAGCTCCTGTTGACTCCTTCCCAGCATCCCCTAAATGTACATGGTGGGCACGCACACACATTCCCCACAGCCTCCGCAGCTGCCCTTATCCTCTCACCCTGAGGGGGTAGGGGGAGGAGTAGCACTGGGGAAGCAGGGATTCCCTCCCCCATCTTCTGAAGCCCACACCCAGCCCCCAATTTCCAACCCAAAAGCCTGACAAGAGGCCGGAGGGAGCAGCTGCCACCCACCTATGCTCTCTGTCCTCACAGTCCACTTTGGCCATGTCTCCACGGCAGCGGAAGAAGGTGACAAGGACCACACCCACGATGAAAGGTTCGGAAGACCCATCCCTTTCTTCCTCTCAGGCCTGAAGCTGAGCAGAGCCCCCGAGGACCCCTTTAGATGGAGTCCTTGACGAATCATGAAGTCTGGCTTCTAGTATAGCAGAGTCCTTGCGAGAAGGCACAGGGCGGGATTCAGGCTTTGCCACCAACTAGCCAGGTGGCCTTGAAGCCACTTAACCTCCAGAGCCCCGAAGACAACCTCATTATGGCAGTTAAGTCAAATAAAATAAGTGAACTCCCCCTGCGTCATTAGTACAGGGCACATGGAAGGAGCTCAAATACTTCTTGAACAGAAAGTGAGTCATTTTTCTCCTGCCCCCCAGGTAAGCTGTTAGGATCTTTTGGATATTTTTAAGGCTCTTCCCTGCCCCATCCCCATCTGGGAAGCCAGTACATTTTATCATCTAGCTTGAATCCCTCCTTATTACCTAGCTAGGGTCCCCCCACCCCCAGATTTCAGCTAGGGGAATGTCAAAACACACTGGCAGTGAGGGTGTCGGATTAGAGGGTCCACTGGGCCTCAAGTCCACTGTGCCCTCCCTTTCTCTGTGCCCCCAGAGCTCCAGACAATGGTTGAACATCACCTGGGGCAACAGCAGCAGGGAGAGGAGCCTGAGGGAGCCGCTGAGAGCACAGGGACCCAGGAGTCCTGCCCACCTGGGATCCCGGGAGCCGAGTCAAGGCTGGGCACCCCTGGGACAGCACAAAGTAGGTTCAGGCTGGGAGGAGCCCGGCCAGGAGGCACACCTTTCCGGAGATGGGAGTGATCTGGTAGCAGCTAGAATCTCTCTTGAGAACGTGGATGTGTTTCCGTGGGTTGCATGGATTTGCCTCCCTCCACCTCTCCTTGCTCAAGGGCACATCCCCTCCCTACTAGGACTGATGAGCTCCCCGCAGTGGCTGCCTGGGGGAGCCCACCCTAACAGGAACAGCACTTACAGACTGGGATTCTGGCTCTGCCACTCAGCCAGCCCAGAGGCCTTGAGCCTCTCTCTCAACCCTGGGCTATAAAATGGTCCTGGTGGGGCCAATTTCCCTGGGTTGTTTGTGAAAATGAAACAAGATGGTTTTCAGCCCAGCAGCTAACACATCCAAAACATGCACTCGATGGAAGCTGCTGCTGGGGGTGGTGTTCACACGTGTAGCCCTTACTCAAGATAAATTCCAGAACTCAGAATTTTTCCAGTTGGATGAAGGTGACACGGTGTATATACTGTATGTTACATAACACCACCCGCAGAGTGCCCAGTAATCACACATTAATATTTCTGCAATGAAATGAATAGTCCCACTAAGTGGGATAAAGGCTATAAATAGCCTCATACCAGTTAAGGTCAGGATTAGCCACATATTGAGTCTGAACCCAAATTCTTGCTGTTAACTCTTTCTGGATGCTTCTTTACTGATGACAAACTAGAGGAAAAATAATAGTGATCCTGTAGTAGTAACCAGAGAAAAATCAGAGAGCAGTGATCAGAGAACCTGTGGGTCTTGTCCAGGTGCTCCCAGCTTGATCTTGGTCTCCTCTCTGGCGTCCCTGGGTTGTTATAGGAGGGGATGAGCCAAAGCCACCTCCTCTCTCTAGGCCCTCATAAATACCGCTTCTCGCTTCTCGCTCCCACCACCCCCTTTCCCTCCTTAGAGCCTGCAGAACCCATTCCTAAAACTCAGGAGAAGGGCAGTGAGGAACCCAGCACAGAGGAATGCTCCTCTCACATACCACCACTGGATTCCCAGGGAGCCAACTCGGTAAGACCCAGGGCAAGGCTGCCCAGTACACAGGAAGGCAGGGGGATAGGTAGGGCAGGACTAAGATTTGGAGTCAGAGAAAAGGGAAACAAAGGACCAGCTTCAGTGGCTAAAAGGCTCTTTTCCATGGTAAGAGAACTTAATCTCCTCCGATGGCAAAGGAAGGGAAATGGGATTAAGCTGCAGCAGGAGGGATTGAGGTTAGACTATTAGGATTCCAGGCTCCTGGAACAGGTGATGGAAATAGATCATGGATTTTCTGATAAAGGGTATTTGGAACAGAAAGTAAGATTCTCACATGTGCAGACTGGGTGAGTAGTGACTGGAAAGGGGCATTCATGAAATAACCTTGTGAGCTTTGACTTTAGAAGCGGCACCCTCCTTCCTCCCCTCCACCCCCCTACCCCCCCAGATTGGAAAAGGAGGCAGGGCTAGTGTCAGACTGCAGAGGTTAGACCAACATCATAACCTCTGGCCTCGCGCTCACTCTCTCTTTCTGCCCCCTCCCACCATGACAGGTCTGAGAGTGAAGGCGTTGTCCTGGATGGAGACTGCAGTTGGGAATGCATGGACACTGGATTCCTTTCTTACTTCACTTTTGGGGAAAATCTCATTTTTAAAAAGTGATAAATTTGGTGTTAGATCCTTGGCATTTTCCTTCTTTCCAACTTGAAGAGTTTTGCCCCCTCCCCACTTGTCCTACCCTCCCTATAACCCTCACCCTTCTGCCCAGCTGCCTCAGGAAAGGAGGAAATAGGGAAACTGGACTGGAGCCTTGAGGAAGGGTATCGTCCCCTAGCCATGCCCTTACTCACTGCAGGAGGAGACAAGGTTCAGATAGGTGGGAGGAGTAAAGTCCACAGTATGTGGGAGGAGTAAAGTCCACGGTACCTGGAAGGATGGCCCAAGAGCCTCTTATTACAGGAAAAGAACTTAGGTGGGGGGGCTACCCTGCAACTGAGAGAGGTGAGCGCTAAGCCTGTGTGTCAACTGTGACTGTGCTGTAGTACCATCTGCTGGAAGAACAGGAGAAGTTCACCCTGGCCCTGAGCCCATGGGAAAGAGGGAGCTGTGTGGTGTGGACACCTTCCCCCAGCTCTCCAAGCTGCTTTCCTTTTGGACTTTCAAGCTTCGAATATGTGCCCTCCTCCAGATGTGAGACCACTTCACATTTATTTAGGACACCCCTTGTCCTAACCACTGAGGGACAGGTGGCAAGAGTTCCTCAGAGCCCAGAGCCAGGCCTATTCTGCTCACTGGTCTTGATTTTTCCAAATAGTGGAGGAGAGAGAGGGGTGAAGGGAAGGCAAGATTTGTTTCCCCTCCTTACTTGCTGAAAAAGCAGTGTGATGGAGAAAAAGGAACCTCGGACACGGAAGGTTGCTCTCCTGCCCTCCATACTAAGCACCCTCGGGCCCGCCATAACCACAGTAGAGAGAACACAACCTCAGAGACAGTGGCGGTGAGGACGCTCAGTGCTTCCACCGGTGAACACCAGAGACAGCCAGGCCCGGTCTCCCTTCTTTATTGATCTCTGGCTATAGCAGGGTTCTGGGAGACCCGGGGCAAGGAGGTGTCACATGCATCTCTGCCCCACTGGGGGGGCCAGGAGGGACAAGTGGCAGGGTGGCAGGTCTAAGAGACCATGGAAATGGACTTCACACAAACAGGGTCCACTGTACAAATGCATGTTGGTATTTACAAGAAGAGGAGGGCAGTCACCCGGACCTTGGCCTTTCCTGGGGCAGGGCAGGGTGAGGGGAGCCTGCGGAAGGAAGTGGCACGGAGCCTGGCTGGGCTTTCTTCAAAGGACCTGAGGGCAGCAGCCCTGAGCCCCTTCCCATCTGCCTTGCACCTATCACCCCCCCACCACCACCAGTCCCTAGATGCAGCTAGGCTAGTGCTGAAAGGGAGGACTATGAGGGGCCCTCTCCATTCTCAATGCAGGATCACGGCCTTATGCCTCACCCTCCCCGCTCACCCTTGACCCCGACCCAGCTGGTCTCTACTGCCTGTGCTCACAAGATGCACCCTGAAGGGCTTTGCTGGGGAGATCTGAAAGCACTTTACAGACATTGGTCGGCTGGGAGCTTCTTAGTCCCAGGGGAGGAGAAGGGGCAAAGGGCTGGGGACTCAGCCAGGGCAGGTGACAAGCCCCAGGGGTCCAGACCAATCCCAGTTTCCTGAGAACTCTTGGAAAGGCTTCCCCTCTGCCCTGAACCTGACGGCTCCCCTTCTCCTGTGGGGCCACCTCAGAATGGAAGGGAGAGAAGGCTGTAGGGGTTGGGCTGTGGATGGTGCTGAAGCAGTGCAGGTCCAGGATGGAGAGGATGCGCCCCCCCCCCCATTCCCAGGCCCTAGCAAGGTCCATGCCCTCAAGGAGCCTGCTCCCCTCCTCAAACATAGGACACTCTGAAAACCCCCACTTTTTATCTTATTCTGGCCCCTGCCAGTGGAGGAAAAGGGGGACCCAGACCTGCCAGCTAAGATCTGGGGTGGGGGCTGAGGGAACCCCCAAAACGTATTGCTTAGAAACTTGGAGGCAAAAAGGATGGGGAGGGCCCGGGGGCTGGCATCTCTGACCCTCCCCCCAGGCCCTGGGGAGCCTCTAGGAAGCTCCTGCCCCCAGCCAGCCATCTGGCCATGGGGGAGTCCAGAGGCAGGGGGATGGGCACAGTGACCACTGAGAGTCTGAAGTTCCCAGTCCTGCTGCCAGGAGAGTAAAGTGTGCCCCAACGGGTGTTGGGTGGGGAAGGGCCCCTCCCCACCACGCAATCTGGCATTTGGCCTTCGGGTGGGTTGTCTGTTTCACGACCTCCATGCTCCCACGGAGCAGATGGGGAGCCGGTCCCGATGGATGGTGCTGATGAGATCGAACACTACACTCGACGAGGACCTGGGGAGAGAGAAGCCTCAACACTCTGGTCTTTGCCTTTAGCTCCAGTCTGACCTTTTCCAAGTCCCAACTGGTCTCCACTCAGTCCTTGTAAAAATGCAGATGCAGAAGGGCACCTGGCAAAGGGTACGCGTGGGGGCTGCGATGGAAATCATGCCCTGACCTGGCAGAGCCTCATGCCCGGCTGCCTTCCCTTCCTCAGCCCTCACAGGCCCTCCTGGCTGACTGCAGCCCTGCTCAGCCCACCCACCTCACCCCGTCCTAAGGTGCCCTTTCTTCCTGCCAGGACTGAGACAGAAGAGGAGGAAGGATTTCCCTGCTTCCTACTCACTTCCTGACTCAGTCCTGTGCATTCCCATCCTCCATTTTCCTGCCTGGAAAGCGGGAGGGAGAGCGTCATATCTACTGACTCCCGGAGATAAGGCTTCAAAGACGGACACCCAGGTCTACGGGCTCCCTGTAAGACCCAACACCCCCAACCGCAGGCTCACCTGGGCCAGCCCCCAGCTAGTCCAGATTCCCATTCTGGTTGTGCTCATCTTCGGCAGGGGAGGGCGGGGCTTCTTCCTCGCAGGGGGACAGCTCATCAATGGACATCTGGTTGGTGATGCCTGCAGGGGGCATCAGGAAGCTGGATCAGACCAAGTAGTGTTTCCCACAAAACCCAAGAATATGTAGGGGAAAGTAAGGGACTCCCAGAGAACCCCCTGCTGCTAGTCAGTACACGTCCACTGTGGGGCAGCCTCTCCGGCCTTGCTAAAACTCTCCATCTTCAGCTTCCACGTAAAGGGAAAGAGTTCTCAGCCAGGCCACCCATCACTCAAATCTGCAGGGGTACCATCTACAGACCACATGTGCATCGGGGCCCACTGGTTGTGGGGTACAGCTGTCCCATCCTCTCTCTAGTCCCCTTCTAGAACAGTCGAGGCTAGTCAGTTAGTGTTTCCTGTGATCAAAATCAGCATCTGATCTGACAGAAAAGTCCAACAGAGAGTTGCTCCCGGAGTTAGGAAAATGGACCCACTGAGACTCCATCAGCTGTTTTCCCCAGGACCTCACGCCCATCCTTCCCCCACCAACAGTACCCACCACTTGCTGCTCGTTCCTTCCATTTCTGCTTGTTCTCCTGAATGTATTTGATCCAGGTAGAGCGGAACCTGACCACATCAGGATTGGGGTCTCCTACTTCCACATCCAAAGAAGGCTGGCGCCACTGGAAGCTAGATGCAGGACCCCCCCCCCAACAATTCCAGAAGTGAGACCCTGTCCACTCCAGAACCACCTTCACAGTCCTCAGAGTGGAGGGGATGGAAGAGCAGGAGGAGGCTGATGGAGTGTCCTCTTTCTCTTTTCCCTTTGCTAGGTCCACCCCAAGTTCCTGTCCCTTACCCTTCAACTTCACCCCACAACTCCACCCATCCCCTCTTAGTGGAAGGAAAGCACAAACAAGATTAGCAGAAAAGCAAGAGGCAGCTACAAGAAGGGACAAAATTATGGTGATAAGGACACAGATGCAGATCACACACCCTTCTAGTCCCATCTTTGCACCCGTGTGTGACACGCAGCAGGGGAGCTCCCCAACGTGGAGTAGCCTGATTCCCCCACCCCACATGGCTGTGCCTCCTCCCTGTAAGTTGGCCCTCTCTGAGCATCCAATTTCCCTCACCTGGGCTGACTTTTAGACTTGGAGTCATCGTCCGCCAGAGGCTGGACACTCTTCTCAGCCACATCAGTGAGTACAGAGAATGTGGGTTCCACAATGAAGTCGATGAAACCTGCAGTGGAGGGGGCAACAATGGAGAAATCCCAGGCTCTGGCATGCCTGTGCCCCTCCCCCCACCATGTGTCAACAGGGTGGTGGGGTGACTGGCTGAAAACTTCTGGATGGGACTGGCTTTGGGATGCTGCCTCTGTGACCTCAGAGAACTCCTCCCCACTGCACCCCCCTGGCATCCCACTCAGGACCCCAGATCAGCACAGCAGGCTTGCCTCTGCAGGAGGACTGGTTCAGAGCAACAGGAATCTGGAGCCTTGTGGCCCTGCCCCAGCATCCCCTCCCAGCCCATCCTGTCCTGCAAGAAAGGGCACTCACCAATCTGGGACTGTGCTACCAGCGTTGACGTGCGATCACAGAGCGGAGAAAAGGGCAGGCCCAACTCTGCTTCCTTGTCACCCTGGGGAGAAGACAGGAGGCAGAAAGCTGAAGAGGAAACCCCCAGACATACCAGATCCGGGGTGCAGCTTGGGGTGGGTGGAGGGAGGGAGAAGGAGGTTGTTGTGGGAGGAGAGGAATTTCTGTGCCTTTGACCTGAAAATGAGTGACATGCAATGCAATGAAACTGTCCGCAGATCTCACAAAGCTTTAAGGGTAATGATGTGTGATCAGGTTTGGGATCAGGTGGGATATCAGGTTGCTGAGGAAGATCTGGAGTAGGAGTGGGGGACATGGAGAGCACAGGAGCTAGGGCCCCCCAGAGCAGGGGGTGGGCAGTCAGGCCAGGTTACCTGGCGGAAGAACTCCTCCATCAGGGCCTTGGTCCAGCGGCTGTGGACCGCCCACTGCTTGGTTGGGTGGCTGATGTCCGCAGCGTGGAGCAGCAGAGACAGGGCCTTGGACTTGTCGATCCTGGTTAGGGCAGGCAGCAAAGGAGACTGACCTTTTAGGAAAAGGAAGCCTAGACCATTCCCTACTTCCCATCACATGCCTCCTCCTCAGAGCCTTTCAGCAAACACACGCGTGTGCACTTGTCCACAAACAGGAAACAACTGTTCTTAGGGGTGGAGAGCCTGGGTTCTCATGACCCCTATTGCACAGCTGCTGTGTGGCATCAAGCAAATTAGTTAAAATGTTCATATTTCATTTTCTCAACCCTAAGTGGAAATAACAGAATCTGCCAGAGAGTTGTTCTGAGAATCAAACAACATACATGTATTTAGAAAAGCGCTTGGCACATAAGAGCTCGGGAGATGTTATTATGATTATGATTACTGTAATTATTGTAATGTTGATCCTTCCCCAACAGTGACAGCCTCCCACAGACACCACACCCCAGCACACACCTGCAGGACACACACACATCTGCTTTTCATTACACACACTTACACTCCCAGCCATTTTTAAGCAGTAGATGTAATTGCAGCACTTGTCTGTGTTCCTTTTTAACCCCATGACTCCCTCCCAACAGCACTGTTAGAGCAGGAGCTGCTGGCAAGGGGTGCTAGAGATTAGGGGGCATATCACCTTCGCTTCTCACAGCTTAGGAAACCAGTTCAGAGGGCTGGGCAATTCTCCCAGCATTCCAGAGTAAGCCTGTCCTGGAGCAGCCATGAAAAGGCCCACCTCAGCTCCCAGCCCAAGTGCTGTCCAGCAGCCCAGCTGCCTGGGTTGTGTGTAGGCCTGGACCATGCGCACACACACATCACACACACAGCTCCACTGAGACGGGGCACACCAAGCACCCATGAGCATGCCTCACTCCAGCCACGCCCCAGCCACACCCCACCAGACACCACCTCTCCAGCTGCTGCAAGGCCGTCTTCATGGTCTTCACTTGCTGGAAATGGCAGGACATATCCGTGGCTAAAACCATCTCGATGACCAGGGCCCTCAGCTCTCTGAATTGACAGAAGCAGAGAAGTGATCAGCCCCTACAGCACTGCTCGGAAGAGGTCCAGGAAGTGGGAAGAGAGAGGTGGGTGAGGGGTCACTTAGGGATGCCCACTCCTGGCTTCTGCTCACACAAACTCATCCTTGGTGAGGTTGATGAAAATGTTCATCTCGTCATCCTGCATAATTCGGAAAACAGAGCTGATGTGGTGATTCTCCAGCACCGAGCGATCATTGTACAGGATGGCACATTCTGACCTGCAAAGCCGAAGACCATTACATCCAATCCCCTGTCAGTGAGGAATCTGACACCATCCCCCAAGTAGCCAGGGCCCCTCCTGCCCCAGCCACACCCCCACCACTCACTTGGTCTGGATGTGGAAGCTGTTGGTTGTGCCCGTGTGCTCATAGTCGTGGATGGCTGCAGCAAAGATGATGGCCAGGAGCTCGATCTCTGACAGGCAGTGCTGGGAGAGACACAGGAGAGAAACCACCCCCCGCAGGTCATGCCCAGAGTTCTTCACACACAGTCCCCTGGTGGAGACCCCTAATGCGTGGAGACCTGGGACAAGGAAAACATCTGGGTCATGGCCAGAAGACTGATCAGCATGGGCTGGAAGACAGGCCCATGCACAAATAAGGATATTTTCCTTGTCCCAGCTCTCCACGCTGTAGGGGTCTCCAACAGCCCCCCTCTTCCACTCTCTTGGACTGATGCTGCCGGGTGTCTCAGCTCCCAGCTGGTAGACTCTCCTCTGCCCCAGTCTGCATCCAGCACGCAGCCCAAACTACCCATGAAGTTAGGGCCCACCCAGGGATCCTCTAAGAATAAGTCCAATTTGACCCTATAAAGACTCTGAGATGCTAAAGGAAGGACCCAAGCAGGGGAAATGAACAAGGGGGTCTAGCCTAGAACCCCCAGTTCTGCCAGCAAAAGACTCTGAATCGCACACGTATTCTCCAGGGCACCTACCACCATCCCTGTGCGGAGCAAGAAGCAGTGGACCGTCTGGGTAACGTCGGCGGCATGGATCTGGTTGTGGTAAGGGTTCTTGTACTTTCCATAGCCTGTCTCCAAGGCCTCCAGGAAAGTCATCAGAAACACAGTGGGAATCTGCAGGCAGAAGGAAATCGAGACACGTGGAGGATCTGCGGGGATGGCAGGCAGCCAAGGATGGAGCTTAGCAATGCCTCATTCCTTTGCAGGGCAGTGTGGACTGGGGAGAGCACCCAGCTGTGCAGTCGGGTGAGGGCTGGCATCCTGGCCCCACCACCTGGTGGCTGTGTGACCTTGGGCAAGTCCCATGCCTTCTGCGCCTCAGACACTTCAGTGCAGAATGAAGATAATACCACCTACCTTGAATTTAATGAGATAACTGCAAGGCACTTAGTAAGTACTCTCTAAAGAGTACTTATTATTATTATTTCCCTGGAGACTTTTAAGAGTAGGAAATAAAGCTTCCCTTCCACCTTCTAACCACCATATCCTCTCCTGAACCCAATGCCATGGAAAGGGAAGCAGCAGAAGGAATTAGCTGACCTAGAGTCCTCCCTGGTGACACAAGGGGTTAAGTCTCAGCACTATGTAGCTATCCCGCAGCGACTGCAGCATGAGTTTGATCCCTGGCCAGGGAGCTGACCCACATGGCACAGCAGACCTCCTGTCTCGCCCGCTGCTCCCCTCAGCAGTGCATTTCAGTAGATCTGCCTATTCTGCTCCCCACTCTGTCTCTGGTAATTTCTCTCACCCCCTACACCTCTGGCCTGTACCCCAGTTCTTGTATGCATAAATAAATAAATTTTAAAAGAATAGAATAAGCTGACCTAGCCAGGACCCTTCCAGGCAGATGTGAATCATGCCCTCCTCTCCCTCCTCCCCAGCCTACCACACACACACACACACACACACACACTACACACACACACACACACACTCACTCACTCACTCACTCATGCACACTCTAGGAACCAAAGTTCTGTCCCGCTCCTCCCAATGCTCTCTTTCTCTGCATGTACCCCAAGGGTGTCCCTTCTTCAAAGGCCCAAAGCTCCCACATGGCAGGGCTGGTGTCTACAGCTGTCCCCAGATCTGAGACTGCAAGGAGACTGAGATCCTGGACTTGGGGAAGCTTCTGCAGAGATGAGCAACAGTGACGAGACACAGAAGATGTACCACCAGTCAGTCAGACCCTAATGTCCCCCACCCCCCCAGGGCTGTGCCCCAAATTCAAGGAATTTTAAAGGACCGTTGCCATGACAACTGCCCTAGCTTTTCTGTTGCCATGGCATCCCTGGAGGGGAAGAGAGGGGAGAGGAGGGAAGGCTAGGGGAGCAGCAGGAGAGGGAATGGGTATCCAGGAAGGGAGTGTGGCCCTGCAGAAGGGCAGCTCCAACAAGAGTCTCCACCAGGAAAACAGTGAGGCAATGGGCGCTGCCTCGCTAAGTGCCTTGGAGCATGGCAGGCTGGGGCGGGGGCAAACTCAACCTGATGCAGCTATTCTTGGGGCCTCCCAAACTCAGTCCTTCCAAGGAAACAGAGGCTAGGAGAAGCTAGGACTGGAGAATGTCTGAGAACCGCTTGGGAGCAATACGATCTGGAAAAGTCTTTGGAAAAAGAAGACCCTGCTATTCTCTGTCCTGGAGGGCAGGATTAATGGGGAAAAAATGAAACTGCAGGAAGGCACAGGAAAAAATCCCAGCTGAGCATATCAGCAAAGTTCTGGAAACTTTCTTGAGAGTTGTAAAAGTAGTCAAGGGTCAAGGCTCATGTACATCAACAGTCTGCTGCAGCGAACTGCAGGCAGGCTATGGACGGGCAGTCTTCCAGCGCCCTCTGGGAAGGCCCTTAAACCCCGCCACAACTCCTCAGAGCACACACACTTTCCTCCACTTAATGTCTACTGCCCACCCCCACCTAAGTGCCGACCCAATATCCCCATGGCAACTCTTCAACCCCCCCCCACCCCGTCCACTTCTAAGTGTGGTTTTTCCACAGGGGAGTGTTTTGTTGTTTTTTTTTCCTCCTAGTCCCTATTCCCAAGACACTCCCCTCTGGCACAGGATCTGGAGAGGACTTTAATTCTTCTTCCTGTCCGGCAAAGCTGAAGAGCAAATGGAGTTCACACACCCTCCCCTCCCTCATATGGCTCTACCAGGCAATGCCAAGAACTAATCCTCTCCATAAAACCCCTCAAGCAGAGAGACAAGCTGTCCCCAGGAAACAGACTCCAGTCCCAAGGGCACTGGCTGACAGCATCTGGACGCAAGGACCCCAGCACCACACGTAGCACCGCTAAAACAGGAGGTGAACTGTGAGCCAGCCTAGAGAGGGCAAGTTGGGGGCAAGCAAAGGCCAAAAGAACAGAATCCAAGACTAGAGGGCTGCAGATAAGAATTTCCCCTACAGAACAGTAACTGAAGCCAGAGAGACAAGAGCAGCAGGTCAAAGAAGAGGCAGCCTAGTGGTCAGGGGGAGACTCAAGTGAGAGCCTGCGGGATCCACCTGGAGAGTTCTCAGAACTGGAGTGGGAGTGGAAAGCCCTGCTCTCAAGCCTGGGTGGAATGTTGCCTGACCTTAAAGCGGCTGATGAGGTTATGCCGCGTCAGTAACTCAAAAACGATGGTCCTCAGGGCGTGGTCCTCTGCTGCCCGGTTTAAGGAAAAGACATCAAAGCACCAGCGGTCCAGGTTCTGCAGGAAAACAATAGAGTAGGCAGGGAGACTCCCAAGGGGAGCATCCCAGCAGCAGCAAGTATTGCAGTTAGACTTCAAGGGGGACTTCCAAATGATGACAGAGATTTGGGAAGGAGGAAAGCAAAGAGGTGATGATGTGGGCCTCTTTCTTCCCAGATATCTCCTAGTATGGGGGAGAAAAGAAGGCATGTATTTACCTCAGGAATAAGTAAAAGTTGTTTTGAGGAACATGGGACCAACAGTTAAAAAGGGAGGCAAAACCCAGTAAAGCCTGAAACTCCCCAGAGCTATTTCATCCCCCAAACTTCTCTTTCCCAAGAGCCCAGGGATCACCTTGAGACAATTGAGGACTGCAGTGGAATAGGTGGGGCCCACAGCGGTGTACGTTCTCCGGAACATCCTAAGAAAGAATAGTGAAAAGAACCCAGGTATGAAGATCTGGGGAGTGGGGTCTTATCAGGTGAGGCTGTGGGATGAGCTATGGGCAGGTAGGGCCAAACTGCTGGGGTCCAGAAGACCAGGGTGGCAACTAGAGGCAGAGAGGGGCCAAGAGTAAGCAAGTCTCACCTTTCCACAAATATCCCAGCCTGCACAGCGTGCACGATGCTTCGGAACTTGGGCTTCTCCTCTGCTCGCCGGCCTTTGGCCCGGGCCTGCTGGGTGAAGGTGGAGGCCAGCCAGTCCCGCACCTCCGAAGGCACAGCATCTGATCGCAGCTCCTGCAGCTCGTCCTCCGTGTCCAAGATTTGCCTGCGACCCCATAAGGGGAGTCACCCAGGAAAGATAGCAGGTGCTCCCAGAGTCTGGGGACCCTGGCCCAGCCTTGCCCCACACCAACATCGATCTCATGCCAGCCTCTCCCTTCTCTGACGTTCCCTTCCCCTCCTCTCTATGCCTTTTTGTTTCTGCTTCTCTCTCTAATGGCTCCAATAAAGACACAGGTGAAACAGATGCGAGGCCATGTGCATCCCAATTCTGGACATGTTCAAGCAGACCCTGAAATAGCACCAGCCACGGACGCTAGACCAACAGCACTGCCCAGCAGAAATAAAATGCAAGCTACCTGTAAGGAATTTTAAATCTCCTAGTATCCACATTAAAAAAGTTAAAAAAAAAAAAAAAAGATGAAACTCATTTTCATGATACATTTTATTGAACCTAATACACCCAAAACATTATCATTTCAGTGTGGAATCAATATAAAATATTCTACATTTTTTTCCTAAGTCTTTGATATCCAACATGCATTCTCCATATAGGTGTCTTTCTCCATTTGCACGTCCCACAATTCCAGTGCTCAATAGCCACATGTCACCAGATTGGGCAGCAAGGATCGAGAAGGACCCCACACTGGAATACACCTAGGACTAGATGAGCAATAAGGTCCCTTTAAGCTCTGAAACAGCCCACCCCTTCTTGGATCTCCTGCGGTTCTCGTCTGTTCCTCTGCCCATATTTCTACCTATAGCTCTTTCTCTCTGTTCCTCTCTCTCTCCCTCCCTTCTCCAGCCTGTCACCGGTTCCAGCTTTCTGTGCCCTCCTGGCCTTGGTCACTGTGCCTGTGCGCTCTCCTGTGGGGGCAGGCCTTGCCTCTCAGCCAGCGTCACACTCTCACCGTGTCTCATCTATGTAGACAGCCTCCAGCAGGGAAGCCGTGTACTCCAGGTTTTTCTTCAACTCTTCAATGTTCACCTCCCCATTCTCCAACTGCTTCACCATGTAGCGCAGCCTGTGGGGAAAGGGGGATACAGACACCCTGCTTAGGTGCTAATCTCTTGTCAGAACAGAACACCCTCTCAGGGGGTACCTTTTACAGAACCTGCTTCAGTGTTCCATAAATCATTAATCACCCTAATAGTAATAATAACAACAGGGCCTCCCTGGTGGCCCAGGGGTTAATTCTCAGCACTACTACCGTGTCTGCCCTCCACAATGGTGTGAGTTCAATCCCCAGCCAGGGAACTGAACCACATGGCTCAGCAGACCTCTCCTGTCTCGCCCACAGCTCCCCTCAGCAGCACGTTTCAGTAGATTTGACTGCTCTGCTCCCCACTCTGCCTCTGGTGAGTCCTCTTACACATATAACCTGCCCCCGCCCTACCCACACACACCTCTGGCCTAGACCCCAGTTCTTCTATATAAAAATAAAATCTTTTAGAAATAATAACATCAGTAATGTTTTCCATCTCAGACTACTGCCATTGTGTTAAGTTTATGTACCCCTAAAGCTTAACCCAGACTTATCCTGACTCCACCATGCCCACCCATCTCTGACTTCTCAACATCACCACTACCCCATTTAGTGTTTCCTGAAACTACTGCTTCTGCCCCGGCAGAATTGGGCAGGTACAAGCCTCTAGGGAGACGTTTGGGAGATGATCTGTTTCATAATCTGAATAACCAAGAGCTAAAATTGTTTCCCCATAAGAGAGGGTTCTGGGATCAACAGCAGGCAAAGGAGCTCCCCAAGATCCTTTCATTACATCTCTAGGTCATGACGGGGAAGGGGGTACAAGTCCACAGCCCCTCTGCCCCTGGCAGGGATGGCAAAGATACAGAACAAAGACCAAATTGAATGCTTTCGTCTGGCCTCACCCCATCCAGGCAGAGCTAATGGATTATGATTCCAGAATCCATCAACCAGGACAAAGCAGGATTAACCCCTGCCTCCCTGGTGCTGCACCAAAGATAGAAAAAAGTGACTGCACCTGTTCCCTACCTTGCCCCACAGCTGCTCCCCCACAGTCACAGTGGCAGGGGTGGGGGTCAGAGCATTTACTGGATGCTCTGCCTGAAGGGACAACCTCTCATATTTTGCAGTCATGGATTATGGGGATTTATGATTAACTGTAAGCTTCTTGGAAATCTGGCAAGTCCAGCCCAGGCTATCACAAAACAAAGCTCTTTGACTTTAGATGGTGATTTTAAAGAAAGCGTTTACACATTCCCTTTGCTCCTTCCCCCAGCCACCCTCCCCCACCTAAAACCAAGGTAGGGGTGAAATGGTGGCCATCACGTCCCCACTGAGGGGCTTCAGAAACCCAAGATCACCCCATGAGTCAGGCAGAAAAGAATGAGTCAGGGCCCAGAGGCTGAAATTAGCAGCAATTCCCAGTGATGCTGGGGGAGGGAGAACAATGGCATTCCTGAACAGAAGCAGCTCTAGAATCCTGGGGTCTCTGCAGTTTTGGAATAGGAATACCCAAAATAGCCAGCCGGCCAGTGTCACAGGCCAACTCTCACCTCAGCAGTCCTGGCTGAAGACACACATCTGGATACAAGTGGGGCGGAAGGGGCGGGCCGGCCAGGAGGAGTGAGAAGTCAGAGGGTGGCCCTGCAGCCTTCGCAGTGGGTTCTTTTCAAACCCCACATCAGCCGTCCTGCTGCACCATCTCCATGTGGACACAGCAGGTCGTTTAACAGCAAAGAGGCCAGGATCAGTCCAGTTTCATTAGGGAGGAGGAATAGAGCTGATTACATGAAAGCTTTTCCCAGCCAAATGAGGTAGAAAGGGGGTACTGAACCAGCAGCCCCCACAGTTCCCACTGCGAGGTGGCAGAACAAAAAGGTGAAGTACTCTCTGCCTTTGGGGCCCAGACAACAGTCTGGGTTTCCCTTTCCAGGACAGCCCAGGTGGCTAGGGGCCCTGGAATCGGTAAGAAAAAAGGTCTCTGGACCCATGTCTCTCCAAGATTCCTACTCCAGCTCTTCCACTTCTGGTCAGAACTTCTTACAACCCAAAACTGCCCTAGAGTCAATGCTCATCACCAGAATTCTTCCAGTCTCTTCCAGACCCACCTCTTAAAAGGCACATCCCAGCTCAGTCTCCCCAAAGTGAACAGCCACGCCCACGGGTGCTCATTTGCACATATTCGCATAATCGCTAACTGTGCTGCCAGCTCTACATTTTAAAAAGCACTTGCTCCTACATATCTCACAATGGGCCTAGAGGGAGGAGGAAGGAGGGAAGGAATTGCTGTCCCTACTTCCAAGAAATCTAGGCTCCATCAGACCTGGGCCTGTTGGCAGGAATTCTGGGTCCAGACCTATCACCTCTTGGCTCTGGGCCTTGGCCAAGTAACAGAAGCATAATCAGTATCTAGCACTGCATGGATACAGCAGATCAGTGGCCTCAGAATCACCTGGAATACTTGCAAAATTTTAGATCCTCTCTGCACACCTTGTGAACCAGAATTTTTGAGGGTATGGTCCAAGGATCTATGCTTTTAACAAACAACCCAGAGGATCCTCATGTACATTGACGTTTGAGAAACCATTTTTAAGTCTAATTCCTTCATCTGTAAAATGGTAAGGATGATAATAAAAACCACCCTCTCATGAAGGACTGTTTGTGAGAGAATTCAATAATGTATGCAAAAAGGCTGGCACAAACAATGAGCCTCTATAAGTATGATTTAAACTTGAATGAACCAACCAGCAGCGAGCCCAGCTCATACCTCACTCCCTTCAAATCCAACAAGTACCTGCCTTCACCACCCCAAATCCACATGGAAAGAGTCTAGTTTGAATGAAAGCTGGTAATTAGGAAAACTCGTCAAAGAGGGATAAGAGGAAGGTAATGGCCAGGATCTCTCCTTGACAACTTATTATGAGAGAGGTTAAGTGATTTGTCCAAGGTCACACATCTTGTCAATCTCAGTCAGACCAGCAAACCTACAACTCCCCCTACTAGAGCCTGACCAAGTGCCCAAACACCAGTAGGAACTCAATCATGTAATTAGCTTGGAGAGAGGCCGGCCCCCCTTCCATCACAGCTTGTTCAGCTTCAGTCCATCCTTCCTGAAGTGTCGGTGTCTGCTGGCCCAGAGAGATCACACTGACAGTGACTTGTTTATCTTGGCAGCTAAGCTCAGCGTGCACAGTGTATGCTCAGGAAATGTTCACTAAATAAATAAAAAGGGTAAGGGGGGTGCAAATAAATCAGGTACGGGGCTATCTGGTAGAACTCACAAGTGAGACCTGAGCCAGGAATTCTGAAACTCAAATGGAAAGATCGGGCAGGACAGCAAAAGCAGTTGTAGGCTGGCTTTCAGCACACCCTTTCTCCAAGTTCCTCCTCCTACTTCCAGATGTGATCCAGAAGCTCTTTTCTAGCTCCTATTGAAATCTGAACCCAACTTGATCCACACAGCAGGAGGAGAGAGGGAAAGATTAAAAAATAAACTAAGAAATGGGGAGTCCCAGGGGGATCTGGACTTGGGCAGCTGGAATAATTCCAAACTTCGCCTTCCTGAAGTTATGAAACTCTCCCCCATGCCACCCTTTCTGGCCTGGAAGAGGCCAATCTTTCAGAATTAGGATCTCCCAGACCCACCCAAAGTCCTCACTTCACCATTCTTCAGCAGGAAGTTCACATCAGTTTAATCCAGCACCCCTGGTTCAGCACTCAGAGCATCTGGCATGGGATCGGTCCCTTTCTCTGTAGAACTGAATGCTCAATCCTGCCCAGTCTTCCTCCAGACCTAAGGAAAAATGGAAGCTTCCCCAACACTCTTCCCACCAGCCCCGTTTCACCAACACCAGTTTTTCCCCTTTTCCTTCAGTCCCTGCACCATGAGAAAAGCCTCAGATCCTGACCCCTGGAAGGCCTAGTCTCTCCCAGCTCTAGGCAGCCAGCTGGATATAAAGGCTCCTGGCAGAAAGAATCCCAAGTCACAGAAGAGCTCAGTATCCTCAAGCCCCACCGGTTCATTTCTTTGGATGGTTGACCATCCAGCGACTTCCTAAGCCACAACTCCAAAAAGATCACAACGAGTAGGGGGCTTAGGTCCGGGCACCTCAGGCCAAGGGGCTGAAAGTTGGAAGAAGAATCCTACTTCCTTCTGGGGTTCTTAAGAGATGAGGCAATTTCAGAGGAACCTGAAGTCCTATGGACTGGGAGTCAGGAAGGGAAAAAACACTGCTAAGTCACCTGCCACAGTCATGAGGAAGAGATAAAAAGGAAAGAGATGAAAATGGGAAGAGAATACGGTGAAGGCAACCTAGACGGGCAAATAGCAGAGAAGCTGGCATGCACAGACACATACAATACACGGGACTGTCAAGTCTTGATCCCTCTCCTCTACTAAACAAGACCTGGTGGGCCCACAGCAATCTGTCCTCCTCCACCCATCCTTCCTCCTCCTCCCTGGCTCCTACCTGAGGATGGGACCCTGGAGGTGGCTCCTCTGCACTGGTACAGGGCTTGCCATGGAAATCAAAGTTTCCTACTTCAGAGTATAAAAATGCTGCCCCCAGGGCCCCGGGGCCCTTGAGGGAAATGACTCCCTCTTGGGCCCCTGACTTCTTCCTCCAGTCTCAAAACTAAGGACTGACCAAGAGAACTTTATGAAGGGGAGTAGGAGGGGCCTGGCTAGAGGAGTAATGAGGCTGACCCGGCCCAAAGCAACTGGGTAAGAGGCCGAGGGAAGTTTCACATCTGAATCAGACTAAAAACAAGAATCAGTTCTCAGAAGAATCCCAGAAAGGACAGAAATAGCACAGGCCAGCCCCTTGCTCTAGGAGGTGGAGCTCCTCTTTGAGAAGACGTTAGCCGTCCAAGGATGCGCGGACAGGGGAGCATCCGGATTCTGGTCAGTGAAGAGGAAGCCGTAGTGGGAGAAGAAGGCCTGCAAGAATCCCCAGAGGACTGAGGCATTTTCAATTCTCTGCTAGGGTCGGTTTTTCAGGGCTATTCTCCAAAATGAGCTTTGCCCCACCTGAAAGAATGGAGGTAGGACAGAAAGAGAATTCGAAACTGTTAGGGAGGCGTTTGAGCTAACATTCGGAGGCACCTTACCTATGGACCAGCTCAACAGGAAGACACTCCCCACCCCAACCCCAAGCAGTGAATGAAGTCAAGACTTAACCATCGAAACCACGAGGTTGGGCAAGTGACTTCAACACTCCCAGCCTCAGTTTTCTCATCTGTAAAACGGGAACTGGCCGATAACTAAATGAACTGGCGAGAGATCACGTCAGCCCAAAGGGAGAAGAGAAAAGACAGGGCGGTCCGGGAGAGACAGAGAGGCGGGCAGGGGACCAGACCCCACTTCAACCTCCGGGCTTTGTGCTCCGGCTCGGGGAAGGAGGGAAGCCGGACGGCCTCTGCGGCGGCAAGTGGACGTGCGCTCACCGCCCCAGCGGCTTCCCGATTGGCTGTGCGATGACGTCACCAATACACGTGCATTGGGGCCGCGATTGGTCAGCCGGGGTGCTGGGCGGAGCTAAGGAAGAAAAACCAGGGTGAAGCCCACAGCCTCCAGGGAAGTCCCGCGCGACAGCAATCTCCTGGCTCTGAGGTCTAGGGTGGGGGTGATGCGGCAATGAGGAAATGGGGCTAGTGGGGGCAGCATGTCGTAGGAAGAGAAAGGAGATGAAACAGGCCAAGAGCCAGGACTTTGTGCTGGGAAGTCGTCTCCCCCCCAAAGCAGGGAGAAATTAAAATACCTTGTCACTGTGCCAAAGCCTTGAAAGATTATAAACAAATGAAGTTTGGGAACCTGCTGTTTCTCAGTTCCACTGTATGCTGGGACAAGTAGAAGTGGGTTTCAGCAGCAGCAAGAACAATGGAGGTTAAATATCTACAAGTTGTTTTCCAGTGAACTCCTGGTAGGTATGAAGCAGGGCTGCTGCAGTTAGGGAGAAAGAAAACCAACTGTCTGTAGCCCCAGTGCACTCACATGTACACACACACACACACACACACACACACAAACGCTGGAGTAGTGTTCTTTAGAGAGAAGGACTAGAATTATAAACCAAGAGCTGATACCCAAGCAGTGAGAAACCAGTCTTTGGCCCAGAGGCCAAATACTTCTTGTTTGGAAGGATAGGTGTGGGTGTTGGGGAGCAGGTGGCACCAGCTGCAGGCAGCCTGGAACACCAACAAACAAGTCAGGCCAGCTACCCTCCCTCACCTGACTCTACCCCTTCCCCTAATTAAGCAGGCATTAATCTCAACCTTCCTACTTAGTTTCTTAGACTAGAAAAGCTTTGCAGAAGATCTTTTGTCCATCCCCCTGCCTTCTTGCTCAATAGAACCAATCTGATGAGACTAATAACTGCACAGCACACAGCACACACCCCACATGCACATGCTGCTCCACTCACCCCAGGCTAAGGTTCTTAGTAAAGAACAACATTGGTCAACTGGCATCCCCCCCTGGGGGAAAATGGTCTCACATATACTCACTCACCCACATATACACACACACACCCCACACTCTACCTCTGAGCTAAAGAGACTGTCCCCTGAATGGGAGCAGAGCACAGAGGTGACAACCCCAGTTAAAGTCTGCTTAGATTTTTCTTTAGTCTGGAAATTTAGGTTAAAGTAGAAAGGCACCCAACCATTATGCTCCCCTCTCTGCCCCCCACCCAGCCCCACCTGCACTGAAGAATATGAGTTGAGATAGGGAATAAACACATAATCAGAGAAGAGGGATATAAGGGAAGGAGTGGGGTGGTGGGGAGGGGTGACCGTGGTGGTGAGAAAGGTTTAACTGACTTATCTCAAGACTCTGTAATCTTAGAAATTAAAAGAACCTGGAAAGTCACCTAAATGCAACAGAAAGAGGAGATGAATTAAAAGCATGTTTTTGCCTAGACTTGAGCACATGTGCAGCCTTGGGCCCGTCATGTCTTCTCTGTGAAACAGGTAAATAATACCTGTTTCTCAGAATTCTCCCATAACTGAAAGAGGGCATGTGATGGTGCCTTGGAACTACAAAGTGATGCATGAATGCAAAAGATTATTATTTAGTCTCACCCTTTGATTAGTTACTTCCACAAATGTTCATTAAGAGTCCTCCAAAGACAAAGCCCCTAATGCCCACTCCTCTACCCAGGACCTCTGATATAGAAAAGCCAGGTCGCCCCACCAGCAGCCCTCCAGATTGTCTGGGCTTCCCCCTGGCTCCTTACCCCACAGGGCCCAGGCAGATAGTGGAAGCAGAAGCCAGGGAATGTGCAAAGCAGGGAGCCCCGGGAAACCAAGAACAACCAGATCTCCCCCTTACCAACACGGCAGCTCCCCTCACTCCCCTGGCTTCCCATTGCTATACAGTTCTGGCAGCTGGCTGGGCACAGCGGCGGGGGTGGCTCCAAGATAAAAATATCCCCCCTGGTGACAGAAGTGGGGTTCCATCTTGGGAGGCAGCAAGCCTCAGGTTGACATGGCAGCAGTACTGCGCTCTCTAGGACCAGACAGATGAGCTAAGGGAGAGGGAGAATGGGGTGGGCCTGGGGAGCAGTGGGGAAAGAAAAGAAACCAGGGGCATGGAGGGAGATGAGAGAGAGAGCAAGAGGTGCTAAGGTTGCTGGAAGGAATGAAGGAAGGGAGATTTGAAAGGTGCTTTAGAAGAGGATCTGGGAAAAGCTGAAGAAGAGGAGGGGTCAGCAGACAGTGCCAGCCTGAAGGCAGGCCCCTCCGCCTCCTTCCTAACAGGTATTCCAGCAACAGTCCAGCGTGGATCAGATGAAGAAAGGGCTTATCTAAAGGGCTGGAGCTTTGACCCAGGCTAGCAAGAACCCAGACACCCCATCTCCTAGCACAGCACCAGGAACTGGAAGGGGTAGGCCAGTCAAAGGAAAGCTAATCAGAGGAGGCCCTCAGGACTCAGTCCAGAAGAACTCTCTGGCTCACTTGGCTTCACGCTTCTCCCTTCCTGCACTGTTTAATTCTGCTCATTAACCACCTCCACATGGACCACCCCACAAGCCCTCCAAACCACATCCCAACAGATGTTCCCAGCAGATGCCCTGCTTCCAGGGGGCCTAACAGATGTTGAATGCAGCCTGGTATGGGAAAGTGAGTTGGAAGCTTGGCAAAGGACTGACTTCAGGTGTGATGCACTACATTGTGGACTGCAGGACTCGGGACTCGTTGCAGCCCCGCACCTTATCTTACCACCTATCTCTGGGCACCAGTTTTCTCCTCTATAATGTTTTTATTCTCAAAGTCAGTGCCTGGGTTGGAGTCACAAGGGAAGTAGAATGACTGGGTCTTAGTTCCTGGGTTCAAGTTCATCCCTTCTAGCTTCCTACACACACACACACACACACACACACACACAGCCCTACCCTGATGCTTAAAGGAGGAGAGGATGACTTTCTTCTTTATCACAGGAAGGTCTAGCCTCCGTGACCTTTCCAGAAAGTTCTCTGCACATCCACCTTCAGTCCATCTTGCTGCAACAGAAATTTTCTTGGCATTTCAGAGAATAGAAAGAGAGAAATCAGGCAGGACAAAGAAGTCTTTGGAGTGAGTCTGGTGCAATTTGCTTTATTATACTTCTTTCAGATGAGAATTTCTAAAGCTTTGTAGAGAGGTGGTCAGGATTTAGGGAACTTAGCAACACCATTGGCACCTGTGTTCATTCAGCAAGGGCCCCAAGCCAGGGGGGTGGTAGCAGAGAAAACTAGGGCCAAGTTAGGTATACGAGAGCTGATAAACAGAGGAGAAGGGAAGCCAGGGAATAGGGATGAAGGAGATGCATCTCTGGCCCCCAGGCCTGCCTGCCAGGGAATCACAAAGCCCCTGGAAGCCACACTCACCAACCTAAGTGGTGCCAAGGCCAGCTGGGAGCCTAATCATCCCGCTGCAGCCACCGTAGTTATCGGCAAACCTGACTTCTTATTGCAGCTGCAGAATTAATTGACCTGGGAACCTAACTGTATCCAACAGTACCACCTAAGCACCTCCTCCCCACTCTTCTTCCCGCCCCCAGGACCCTCCCTGGGTACACCCTGGTCCTTTTCCCACCATGCCTGCTTCTCTAGCCAAAAACGCGCTACAGTTCCCTCGGGGGACTTCTGCCAGGTCTGGGTGCCGAAGAAGAATGCAGACTTGATGTTTTCTTCCCAGAAGGGAATCACCTCCATAGACACAGCCAGCGCTGAAGGAGGGAACAGCTGAGGGGGAATATGAGAGACGAGGGACTGGCACTGTGGGACAAAAGCGCTCCCTGCCTTGAACAGATAACAACCGGATTTTCTCCTCTTCCCTTCTCAGTAGTTCTTCTTCCCCTCAATCCCCACTTTGCCCCTCTCAGTAGTCCCAAGATTCTCTCCCAGTTCCTGAGACCATTACGTCTTCCTCCTTGGGAGATCAGGCTCGTTACCTAACAACCTCCATCTCCCAGTCGTCTCACCTGCACTCCACCTGCTGCCCTGGTTTTGTCCCTCGTTCTCTGCTGCTGCCCTGAAGAGAGCGGGAATTAGCTACTCAACTTCGGTACTTGAGAAAAGCAGCCCCCTGAGATCCAAAGGCAATTAGTTGGCTTCCTCCCCAGAGGAGTTAGGAGGATGGGGTCACTGGGAAGGCATAGAAAGACCTGGCAGAATATAGGGGTTAAAGCTGCACACCTAAGGAGACCCCAAAAGGGGCCTGCAGCACACTTACCCTGTACCATCACCACAATAACACCTGGGCAAGCAGGAGCTCCGGGTGGCGGGGGGAGGGTAGGGGGTTGAATCCTAGCCAAGGCAGGGAAGAGAGGTTCAATGAAATGAGAGGTTCAATGAAAGGAATAGGAACAAGTGAGGAAGTGGAACAGAGAGGAGAGCAAAAGGGAACCTAGCAGAGAAAGAGAAACCAGAGAAAGATGAGAACAGAGGAGGGAAGAGGATACGACCAGGTATGCCACATCCCAATTTAGAGAACCTCTCAAGTCCCTTATAACCCAAATAAGGGAGAAGAAAAAATGCAGGGAGAATCCAAGACGGGGAGGCAGAGGGAACAGAGGTTGAAAACGAGTCCTCCCCAACAACAGATTTAAAGACTCAAAAGAGAGGGAAAGATCTGTTTCCAGGTTCCTGCTTCTCCCTCTCAGTGTGACAGGAATGGTCCAAAAGAGGGTCCAATGGGAGACAACCATTCACTGTACTGACTTCAGGAACTCCCTGGGCAGAGCCCCTGGCTTCTCACTTACGAGTGTCTCACCTGGCCAACCAGTCTCATAGAATCCCCAACCTACTTCACCCTCCTCCTGGCCAAAGCGATAAATGCAACCACAAATGTAGAATCTTCACTCATCTTTTTCTGCCCAGTCTCCTGGGGCTTCTAGGCAAGCAGAGTGATATTTGGGTTATAAAGGACTTGAGAGAATCTCGAAATCTGGATGTGGCATCCCTGGTCATATTACCTGCAGCCTGAGGAGAAACACCGGAGGGGAATTCCTTCAATATTCAAAGAACTCACCAGTGACAGCCCCTGGGCGCCCCACACCCACGTGGCCTAGCACTGCAATGGCTCAGCTCTACTTTGACTACTGGGAAAAAGAAGGGGAAGGAGCACATCTGTCTCTTTCCTTTTGTCATCAGCAGCCCACACCCTCTGTAGGACAGCCCTCCTCCTCACCTACTCCAGACTCCCATGTATCAAAAAACTCTTCCAAATCACATCTCAGACGCTGGGCCTCAAGCTACTAAGTGCTTCATATGCCTGCCTCTTGAGTCTTTATTTTCTCCCAGTGGTCACCTACTCATGTTCATTCCCTGCCTATTTCATACAATAGGCTCTCCCATGCTGGGAAAACTCCAGATTTTATCATTTATCATTCAAAAACCACTTTTACATGGATGACATCAAATGAAAAACAGATTCAGACAGACTATGTGGCTTCGAGATCACATAGCTAGTACCTGGAGGAGCAGGAACATGAGCTCGTGCTTAGGTAGCCCATTGCCCTCTGTGTTCTTCCACTACCTCTACCTGCTCCCTAATTCCTTCCCGTTTTGTATAGTTCTTCCTTTGGTGTGAATTTTTATTTCCCTTATCTCTGCACTGCCCCTTCACCTCATTGCAGGACTTTTCCACCATCTACCACCTAGAGATGCCTCTTTCAAGAAAAAGCTGATGAGGGAAATAGACATCTGGGAGACTCTGACAGCCATGGCTGGAAATAAAGGAGGAAGAGCTGATCCGAGGAAGAAGGCACTAAAAACCATCCCCCCACCAAAGCCTGGGAGAAAAGATGCCCCTTTTTCTCCAGAGGTTCAGGAAGCCTATAAGAGTTCAGTTTATCCTATAATCTTCACAGCAGCTCTACAGCCATATGCAGAGAAAGGAGGATGACAGCACAGTTTTTAAAACTGGTAAGAGCTACAGAAGATCACTCCATGGGGCATATACAAAATGAGGACAAAAGGTGGAATAAATCAGTGATGCACCCAGCCCAGTCCCTCAACTTCCTCCTCCTGTGCATTTGATCTCCCCAGGATTGTCCAAAAAATGAGGTGTTCACAAACACATACACATCTCACACACACATATCATTCTCTTACCTACACACATCATTTCCTCCATACATAGGACATTTTTCAGGCATTCGGGTAATTGCTTACCTTCCTAATGTATGTACTACCACCCATGCCATTTATAAACAGAAAAACAGAAACATCACCATGGAGCGCTGACTCCACAAACTGTCCCCGGCACGCACATCAACCTTTATGCGACACGCATGTATCCATGCCAGGCATCCACAATGTCATCCTGATGCAGCTCAGTCACACACCCAAACAACGTTGCTTCTGTGTTCTCTCTGTAACACTTTTAGTTTCAGGTTCTGTCCTGAAGTCCACAAACCCCAAGCCTTTTATGCATCACCCTTTCAAAAAACAAGAAGATGTCCCTTTCTTCCCTCCCCATTTTCTACTCCTCCCCCCTATCCAGGAACACACGCACCACGGAATCAGAAACACGACAGGACTCCATGATCTATACACATATGTCCACTGATTCACTTGTTCATTACTTCATTTAACAGCATTTACTATCAATTATATACCAGGTGCCACACTAGACTGATGGAAAAAATGAGCAAAAATAATCCCCAACTGGATCCTTGCTCCAGCTCAGCTATAATGACCTTGAACCACAGCTTGGACTAATAAGCATAGACCTTGGGATTCCTGAGTGTGTACTATGTGGAGGAAAGGAAAAAAGAAAGGGACTGTGTCTGTTCTATCCCAAAGGAAGAGGGAAGTTCTGTCTGTAAAATTCCAAGAGAAACTAGAGCTGAGAGAAGAGAGTGATACTTGTACTATCCTGAGAGAGGGAGAATTCATATCTTTGCTTTTTCTGGCTGCAAGCCCTCCAAAGGAAAAGATTAGGCAGAATGTGGAGTGATAGAGTTTTACCACTTGGGTGGGTGTAACAAACAAGGTGTCTTCTCCACGCTTCAATCTACTGGATGGAATTCAACCAGATTACAAACTCCATGGGAGTAGGGACTGTGTTCATTTGTCCAGCACCATACCCCCAGCATCCTGCACCCTTCCTGGCCCAAGGGAGGCACTCCATTAATGGTTGTTGAATGAATGCATGAATTAAGCATGGCAAGTGATCCTCCTCTTGTAGTTTGTCTTAATTCACAAAAGCACAGAAATCCTTTCTGCCCAGTTTACCCTCCCCCACACTCCCAAGGCCCTCTAGTCTCCGAACAGGCTGGGCAAGCAAGTCAGATCCTTCCTCCTTGGGCTGCAGATGCCAAAAGTCAGCCTGGTGAACCCATCATCTCTAGACCGCCTCTCCAGCCTCTCTCATGCCTCAGCTTATGAGTCTGCTTAGTTAGGAAAATTCTCCTGCTGGGTAGAGGTGGAGAGTCAGAGACTCTCCAGTCATGTGCTCCAGATTCTGAGTTTATCCTTGACAGAGTCCTAATGTGGGAAACAGAATTCCTGGATGCCCTCTCCAAAAAGAAATCCCCCTGTACAAATATATTCGTAGGAGTTTTTCAACTAGAGACAAAAATACCAGGTCTGGATTCCCTAAGGTGAGTCTAAAATGTTCTAGATTAAAAATTAAAAGGGTGGAAGTGGATGGGATATGTTGAGTAGGGAAATCAAGGCATATACACATATAAGTGTATCTTCCATCTGTCTTCATTGCTATTCACTGTCCAGTCCTGAGTTCATCACATCCACCCATCTATTTGCAAACTAAACAACCCCTTTCTACCCAGACCCATTTGGGTCTGGTGGTGACTGGGGATAAGGATATTTATTTCCATTTAAAAGCGGGACTAAGGGCCTTCCTGGTGGATCAGGGGGTTAAGTCTTAGCTCTATCAATCTATCATCAGCAACTGTAGCACAAGTTCGATCCCTGGCCAGGGAGCTAACCCACGTGGTGAGACAGACCTAAAACTAAACAAAATATTTTTAAAAATAAATAAAAAATAAAAGAGGGACTGCCTTCTTTGCTCACCTCTTCAGAAACCATTCAATGACTCAGAATTGAGGAATTTCTCTCTCTTCCCTATTCAGCAAAAGTTCTAAATCCTTTTCTTTTCCTTCTCCCATATGCAAAGCTCCCCAATATTCAAACAGGGCTAAATCCAGTAAGCCATCAACTTCATGTACCTTGACATCACATTCTTTCTCTGCTTTAAGGGAGTAAGATTGGGAATCAATTCCTGGTGATTAGTAATGAGAAGATGATACTTTTCTGAGATTGCTGGAATGAAGACCAGAATAATCTAATCAACAAGGTTAGTGACCCTTTTCCATCATGACATCCTGAAGGACATCTCAGCTAGCATACTCTGTAGAGGCAGCTGCTTCTACTCCCTTCTTCCCTGAAGTTCCAATGCCTCCTTCTAAAGCATCTTCTCTCACCAAGGGCATGTCTCACACTAAAGGGAGAAGTAGCAATTTGCTTCCAGGAAAGATTTTTGGTTAGAAAGGTGTGGGAGATACTGAAACTGGTAAAAACCTGCCTGCCCTTTTGCAGGGCCCATTATCCATAATGGAGGCCAGAGAAGTACATGCTGTACCACCAGTGCTGTGGGGAATCCATGCTGGACACCTCGATTTTTTCTCTTATAAACCCCTGGAGTCCCTTCTTTGCCTTTCAACCACTTCCTTACGGGTCCTTCTCCCCAGCTTAGTTACATTAACAGAGTTTAGTTTTCTATCAAGAATCACCCAGTGCTCCTCCCAACAAAAATCAATTCAATTCAGCGTTCCATTTCTTCATGCCAGAACTCATTCCAAGGCTTCGCTTCACAGAGTCCAGCAAATGGCACTGGCTAGAGGCAGCAAAAGAGGGCACAACACATTTGGATTCCAACTCCTGTGGCCCACTCTGCCTCAGTTCCTTCAAAGACCTTTCTTAGCAGCATGAAGCAGACCCATCAGCCCAATACAAAGGTATCGTCTTATATCCACAGGTGAAGTATTTAAAGAACAACACAATCATATGCATCTCTCCCTCTGCCAGAATCCAAAATAGAAAGCTTTAGAGCTCAGTACAGAGGATATTGGGGAGGAGCTGGGTTTCGGGGCTATGTTTACTGTATTTCCCCACTAAATGTCTGCAGCCTTTTTCCTGAGGTCAGGAAGAGGGGCACCTTTCCTTGTTCTCTGGGTAAGAATTAACAGACTGTGGAGACTACCCAATGGCAGCTGACTGGGAGATAAACCTGGTGCATGGCTTGTCTTTGATCTAATCCTCTCCTCCTTTTAGGAAAAGGAAGAAAAGTTCCTTTTTTCCACGGGCCTGGAGTCTGAGACACCTGAGTCCTTCCTTCCCCTGTTTGTTCCCCCCTACATGCTCTCATCCTGGAACAATGAAAGATGATGCCTAAATGTACTTGGAGATGAAGGGAGACCCATAGCAACAAAAAGGTTTGACAGTTACCTTGCCCCTGTCAAGCAAGCTTTCTTCCCCCGCCCTAGGGGGGAGCTCCATCCTTTCTGCAGATCCCATGTAGATATGCAGAATGGGTTTCCAAGTTCCAAGAGAGATTAGCAGCTCAGGTATGGGGTGCCCCACCCCCACTGCCTTTAGGATGCTGGAGACAGAAACCACCTATCCCAACTGAGATCCATATGACCCACAGGTTGGCACAACTCTCCCCATGCACTAGATCTGCAGCTATGTGCAATCACTCCACACGCATCTCTGTAACCCACGGACATTCATGCACATACATGTGATGTGTTTCACATCTACTCAACACTACACATGGATCCGTGTGAGTCAGCCTGGCACCTCCTGAACGCTGCCGGTCTGCAGCCCTACCACACCGCACACACTGTGCTGCCGCTGCACGCTACGTGTGCCACTAGGGGAGTGGAGGGGTGGGGGTCCAAGGCGCAGGCACGACGGTACCCTGCAACTCCTAGTCCCGCTCCAACCTGCAGCTTTCTCCGCACATGCCTTGCACATGTGTAATAGTCATGGGTGTCAGGGCAGCTATTTCCTCGCACCTGCCAGCATGTGTGCCGGGGTGAATCCACCAACCCGGCTCTCAACACCACCCCCCTTCTTTGCAGGCTACCTAAGATCCCTCCCCCTCCTCCCGGCCAGGGACTCACAGAGACCGAAGCTTAATCCACATTTTCTTGCTGGGGGCTGACTTCAGCTCCAGGGGTGACGGGCAATCCGACTCCAGCATCTCGGGAGGGCTGCGGGGGGACAGCTCCATGCTCAGCGCCTGTCTACAGAAGGGAGGGAGAAGACAGCACCGCAGCTCAGCCTCAGACCCCAGCCGGGAAACCCTCGCCCGCCATCCTAGCCCCTTCCCACCTGCAGCTGGCGCGGACCAGCCAGGCCGATGGATCTAGGCTCGGCCCAAGCTGGCAGAGCTGCAGTTCCTGCGGCTCCTCCTCTCCCGCTGCCCAGCCGAGCTCTGGGCTCCCAGTCCCAGCTCTCCGCGCCGCCGCCGCCGCCGCCGCCGCCGCCGCCGCCGAAGCCGCCGCGCGCTGCCAGAGCCGCCTCCTCGCCTCTCTCCTCCTCCCGCTGCCGGGTTCTCTCCCTGTGCTCCTCCTCCCTTCTCCCTGCCTGCCGGCAAGTCTCTCACTCCTGGCAGCCACTCCTCCCCCTCCCGAAGGAACGATTGGAAGCTGGGGGCACACAAACACAGAAGCGCCCAAGGGCGAGCGCACGCACACAGGCGCCGGCACGGGAGGCTGCGTGTGCCCGGCGCGGGTGGAGGAGAGTGCGTGTTTACATAGCGCAGCGCTGGCGGCAGGCAGGTATTCCATGTGGGTGGCTGTGTGGGGTCCCTCGGTGAGTTTGTTGTGTGTGTGCGTGTGTTCCTGTACCCACGTGTGCCTAGCCGCCTGTGCGTCCCATGTCTGCGGGAAGGGGAGAGGACGAGCCCTCGATCCGAGTGGGGCATCGGGCACTCAGGCCGAGAGAAACCATCAGAATCCAAGCCCAGACCCTCACACTCGTGGTCCGCCTCTGAAGGGAAAAGTTCGGGTCTGCTCTGAATCCCACCACACTCCTCCTTGCTTTCCCTTGGTCTCCTGATGTGTCTATCCCTGGGAGTTTTCCCCAAGCCTCGAGCTTTCTAGGCGCGTCCACCAGAACGGGCAGTGCCTCATCTCCTTTAACTCTCTACAAGTCCGTAAGGGTCGGGGGATCATTCCTGATACACGTCTCAACACCCCCCGCCTCCCTCTAGCTGTTCCAGTTTATTACCTTTTACTCTGTCTTCAGAATGAAATCTAAAAAGCCCAACACAAAACAGCCCAGCTGCTTAAAACATTTGTAGAATCAATGACCTGGAATTGGAACTCAAGACTGTAAAGGGGCAAAGCCTCTTCCTTTCAAACGCCAACCTCCCTGGGGTTCTTGCAGGATCCACCCCTCTCCTGAGCAGCGTCCTGCTCCTTAATGACCACCTACTTTGGCACTGGGAACCCCTTTTTCAACAGAAAGTAGAGATTTATTCACTAACTGCTGCATTCGAAACCTGTTACTAATCCAGGATCCCAGAATGTGGGTTTCAATTTCAAGAACTCTGGGGATGGAAGGAGTGTTCAGGAGGAGGGATCTACTCCATTCCAAACACCAGGTGGAGGCGCCCCATCCTAGGCAAAAGTGAAGGGGCACAGCAAAGACTCCAATCAGGTCAGGCCAGACCTTCAGATCTGGCAGGACAGAATCATCACAGAACCAGGTCCCAGGAAGCACAGAGACAGGAGATGGCAGAGCCAGAGATGAAGGAGCAAACACTGGGACTTGCCCTCTGGCCCTCTTCCTTCAGCACCCAACCTCCCTTGCCTCTAGCCAGAGGAGCAGTCCCAGCCAAGACAGAGCTGCATCTGAGAACTGTGACAGACTCCTACACAATCCAGTTCTCAAAACTTGAGAGCAATCCCCTTCCTTACCAACTGAAAAAGAATGGGCTGCAAACTACAAAAGAATTGCAAATTAGGATTAGAGCAAAAGAGCTCTAATTAGGAAATTAGAATTAGAGCTAGAGAACTTCCCAAATTAGGTAGGTATTTTAACTAAAAGAGGAGGGAAAGAGGCAGGAGATTTATTTCCAGAGGGGTCTCTAGACATTTCTTACCAGCACAGTGCCATGTCCTATCCTTCCTTCTCCCCAAGCCCCAGTTCCTAACTTAAGAAAAATTCATCAAAAGAAAAAAAAATTATTTGTGAGACTTTAGGGACCATCTAATCTATCCCCCTTCATTTAACAGTGGGAAATGAAGCCCAGAAAAATCATAGTCCAGCATGGAGAAACTGGCCAAGCCCAAGGCCAGAGCCAAGTCTCCTGGTATCTTCCTAGTGCCTTTCCTTACTGTGGCTTTCTTTTTCTTTAGCCACCAGTCTTAGATTTTTTACTTCAGCCTCATTCCTCTCACTGTGATCCAATACCACTTAGGCTTTACTCTGTCTCTAAAGCAATGTCTTAAAAAACACAGTATATCGGCTCCATTCATAGGTGCAAGAGAGGGTGCCTCTCTCCCTGTCTTTTCCTCTAGGCCCCCACTCCCACTTCCCTCAAGGCTCCTTCCTTCTACTCCAGTTCATTCCTCTCCTTTTCAACTTCTAAACATCCCTTGCCCCTTGGACATACTGCCTCCTCACTCCCCTAACTCCACAATCTCTTCCAACAAGCTTTGAGTCTGATAGAGACCAAAAATGATGCTTTGGCAGTGGTGACGGATGGATGTGATCTGCCTCCTACGCAATGCTATTTAAAGGGGAGGCCTCACAATCCTTTCCTTCCAAAGTGACAGGAGAAAAGCTTGCTCCTCAATCTCTCAGAGCTGCAAACTCAGCTCAAGTTAACTTCTGACTTCCCCAACCTGCACCTCGGCCTGCTGCTCCTGCTTCCTATTCAGGTGGGAGGGAGACTTGACAACTCACTGAGGTGTGGGGGCTGAGGGGGGGGGGGGCTCATCTTCATCTCCTTTGATGACAGGTACTTAAGAGGAGCGGGAGGCCCTGTGGGGAGGACTGAAGAACACTCTTCCCCCACCCCCAACCGCGTGAGCGCATTTCAGCCATGTGCCAGCTTCTTCTCAAACTTTGTTGGAGAAGAACTGATACCAGCATGAGGACCTAGGATTAAGGAAATCTTGTCCCTGGTCAGGATTTGCCTCCCTCCTGGGTCCTGATGGTGAAACCATAGTTGTTTTCTTCCTCCCAAAGTGCCAAAGGGTACCAGGCCCCAGCCCCGCTGCACTTTGAGGCTGCCACTGGCCTGAGTACCACGGGGAGGGAAGCAGTGTCTTCACTGCCCCTGAGAAAGGGAGCTCCTCCAGCGAGCATCCCGCCCCAGGCCTGGTGGGAGGGATAATTCCCTCTCACTGCTGCAAACAAGTTAATGGAGATTTTAATGAAAACACTGCACTAATGAAAATGCTGAGGCTAAAACTTATTCTCTGCCTGCAAGACAAAACAATCAGGGTCAGAATTTTTCTATAGTCCTTCTCATTTCCTTTTAGGTCTAAATGAAGTAAGACCTGAGAGCAGAAAGCAGTTCATAGTTGATGTGTGCCCGCTGTAAGGGGTCAAGGACCAGCCGGCCGAGGAAGCACGCTGCCTAAAATGCTGCTGTTGTGTACCATTACCTCACCTGTTCCTTTGCCTCCAGATATTCACTTTCTTGTTTGCATGATGTTGAATTCCAAAAATTTTCAAAAGGAGAACAGGTTTGTGTTGCCAGGGGTTATGGAAGGGAGGGGCCGGGGGAGTGGGTGTGGCTATAAAAGAACCTGAGGAATGCGGTGGCAGTTGTTTGGCATCTGGACAGTGGTGGCAATGCCTACCTGTGATGAAGCAGTGCAGAACTAAATTCATGCACACAGGAAAACAAGTGGAAGTAAAACTGGGGAGACGTGACAAGAGCAGCAGCTTATATCAATGTCCCTATGGTTATGATGGCACGGTACATTGCAGCACCGGGTCACCACTGAGGGAGACTGGTAAAGGCAGGAAGGGTCCCTCTGTTGTTGAGGTTCTAGCTTCACTGTGTGTGTGTGTGTGTCTGTGTAGAAGAACTGGGGTGTAGGCCAGAGGTTCAGGGGGTGAGAGGGTTCACCAGAGACAGAATGGGAAGCAGAACAGGCATATTTACTGAAAAACACTGCTGAGGGGAACAGCAGGTGAGACAGGGGAGGTCCCTGGCCTGGGGTCAAACTCTGGCCCTAGTGGTAACAGCACTAAGACTTAACCCCGTAGGCTACCAGGGGGAGGGAGACCCTCTGTTATTTTTTATAAGAGCTTGTAGGTTAACCATCTCAATAAAAATTTCAGTTAGAATAAATGAAAGATGTTATGTCTAACCTCTATTCCCCTCCAGCAACTCATCTTGCTGTCTTCTTAGTGGCTCATTTTAAAAGGTTTTACTGAATACATCTTCTGTCTCCTCAAGAAGATCCCAGCAGAGAGAGATAGAGGATCTAACAGTAGTTGTTCTGATACCTCTCAAATTTGTCTTCCCTATCAATTCTGCCTCAGTCTCAGTAAACCAGACCCTTTATATTCTCTCTAAAGTCCTTTCCACAGCAAGGAAACAGGCAGCTGAGGAACAAATACAGGGATCCTATATTGCCTCCATTCTAAATAGTAGACAGTTGTTGCTAAGAAAAATGAGTGCATTGATTATGGTCACAAAGTTAAAGTATTGACTATGCCTGGATCTCTAGAAATAAAGATCAAACACACAAAAAAAATCCAAAGGCAGCTATCAAATAGCTTTAATGTAGGCCAAATGGTTTTGCTAAAAATCAACTTCCTTCCAATTTGCTTCCCTTTTATCGTGGTCGTATGGACACAGCCCTAAGTAATGAGCTAGCTAACTACATTTGCCTGTTCCAACCACTCCAGCCCGGTGGCATATGCGAGCTGCTGCTCTTGTCCTCCCTGCAGCAGGCGCATAGAAGTGATGGATGGGAGCCACTGTTTCCTGCCTTGGAGTTAACTAAACCTAGTTCACTGCTATCTTGAATGCCCCAGGCTTTGTGACACTTGAAATTCTAATTAGTGCAGAAAAAGGCTAAGTTAAAACAGCTTGTACTCCCTCAAGTATACCCACTCTCAAGGTCTTATAACCTAATGAGGTCTAGAAATTTAAGATCTAGAAGAGAAATCCCTGCCTGGAGCAACAGAGGTACCCATGATGACAAAGGGATCTGGGTTAAATAAGTCCCTCCGGGTAGGAGGGAGAGCACCCCCAAATGGTTTGGAAGGAAAACCAACATGACTCAGGTCCAATTGGTTGCCCTGTCACTTCATCTCAACGTAGACTGTCCCTAGGGCGATTGTGGCAATATCAAAGAAAAATCAGGTGAGGTCAAGGTTAAAGAAATGAGAGAACATACTCCTACCCCACAAGTATGGGGGAGCCAGGTACAGTGAAAGTCTCTCCAGAGCACCTCCTCATTGTCCCTGTAGGGAATAGAGCTGGAGGCAGAAGCAGAGACCCAGTGACTCCTAAACAGAGCCCCCATGGAAGAAAAGAGGGGTTCCATCACTACCACTTTACAGTAGGAGCACACTGAATGTTTGCTGACATATTTAGAAAAAGAAGAGAGGAGATAATCGTCCTAATGAATGTGGAGGAGACAATAGCAGCTCCAGTGGGAGGATTATAAGCTCATTATGGTTTAATGTGATGATTGATCATCTCTGCCCGCCAGCATTATCCTAGAATAGTGATGAAGGTCGGAGAGAACCACGCCAGTCAAAGCTCAAGCTCCGGTCACCAGAGGATAGGAAACATACTTCTAAGTCACTCATTTTTTTTTTTTCATTGTAGGAATTCATACACATGGCCCCAATTCCCTGTTTCTAAGCCGTCCTCCATCCCCCCACCCTGCCCCACTGCTCTACAATTTCTCAGCCCTGGACTGTTCTCTGTGTCCTTGTCATCAACTCTGGCTCCCGACCCTCTCCCTAGCGACCCCACCCCACAAGAAAATGGCCACAGTGTCCAGTAGGGCATGGGTTTAGGCAGATCCAAAGGTTCCTTCAGTGGGTACTGGCTGGCATTCGGTTCAGGTGGAAGACCCGGGAAACCTCCCGATAGGCATTTCGAAGCAGGACATAAGGGAAGCAGGACTCCAGCATGTCCAAGGTCAGGAAGGATGACTCCTCCACCACCTAGAAGAGAAGAGGCCGCGGGCTGAGATGGTCAGGCAGGACCTACTTCCATGACACTGTTCATTCAGTTCCCTGCGTCCTTGCAGTTATAAGCGAGCAGGGCTCCATTACAGACTCCCCACTTCCCCCTCACTGGGTTTAGCTCCAGGAAAGCTATGTAGCCTCTTCAGCTCCATTACAGGAGGTCCTAGGCCCCTCCTAGGTGTTCTATGAAGAGTTCAGAAGCAGAAGATAGGGAAGAATCATTCCTCTATTGGCAGAAAAACTCCCGTCTCTCCCATTCCGGGTGCTAAATCATATGTGGGCGGGCAGCACAGATGCAGGTAGGGATGGCTAAAAGTGTCAAAGACAACGCTTTGCAGAGAAGGAGACAATTGCTACTGCAGGCTGAGAAAGGGGCCTGAAATCCACACGGGCCCCCTTGTCTCCTCTCTGTCTCCACTCTCCCTCAGTACAGAGCTTGGGGAACAGTAAGGATGCTGCATAAAGGAGCAGGCATGATTAATTAGTTTAATTAGAAGCCTGTGTGCTGTGGTAATCCCAGCAGCCCCCACAGCCAAGCAGAAAGATAGATCAAGATGCTGGATAAGACTGAGGGGGTGGGGACAGGACGGGTGTAGTCACAAGAGCTGCACAGCCTAGCGCTGGCTGGAGGGTCCCCAGGCCTGAGGAAGGCTCAGGGGACTCGTCCTGCAGTACTTGTGAGGCTATGGGACTGAAACACACCCTCCAAGAGAGAGTGCCCCTCATCTCTGGCAGGTCACACGGTGACCCTCCCCAGTGTATCTGCCATTTCCAATCCTAAGAACGCAGTCAGGAAAGAGAATGTACCCAAACTATCCTAACATGTTTCTCTCCCAGGAGTCCTTTCAAATTTTAAAGTGTCTAAGAGTCTGCTGTTCTCAAACACACACACAATAGGCTCGGGAGAGCAGGCACTGCTGGCTGAGGGATTGGAAATCTCCCCCTCAAAACCACAGCTCTTATATCTTAGGTCCATAACAGAAAGAATTTCTTGCTAGGCAAGACTTTCAAACCTTGAGGCAGGAAAGAGATAAAATCTCTTTTCCAGGATACCACCCTCGGGTACAGGGAAATGAGTGATGGTTTCAAGATGAATGCACTGGTGCAAGACCTCCAATTCTTTGCTCCACTAGACACAGAAAATAACGGCTCCTAACTGGAGGAAGTCCATGTAGTGGAAACAGCCCTGAGTAAAGGCCAGGAAACTTGGGTTCTGGTCCTTAATACATCAGCCCATATGTTTTGGACCAGGCTCTGCTAATTCTCTTTCCCACCCTCTCTCCACTTCCTTGCTTATAAATTGTCAGGATTGCTCTAACTGTCAGGAGCTGGCCTGGTTCTGACATCTAGGTTCCATGATTTTTTTCAGAATTATCGCTTTCCCTGTGAAACCCATGCAATGAACAGGCTGGCAACACTGGGGTGGGCACTCCCCCGACCCAACAGTCAACACAGAAAGACCCGAGGGAGAGAAGTGCCTAGCCAGGATTTGGGGCTACATGAGTAGCCTCTTACTCAGAATACAGCTCCTTTTCCTTCAGTCATTTCCAGTTCTCTGTGGAAACATTTGCATTTAAATTGCTTTTCAGCAGTTATTCGCTGTCTCCCCCTCCAGCAAAAAGCACCTGGTCCTAGCTCTGTTCCTATCACTCTGCAGGCCTCGTGGAGAAGTCATTTTCCCACACTTTGGGGTGGGGTAGGGGGTGAGGGGAGGTGGGGGGGTGGGAGGGAAGGGAGCAGGAGGAGGCAGCAAGGCTGGGCAATAATATAGCCTCATCTCCAAACTCACTGAGGCGAAAAATGCCTGAGGAAATGCAGAGGACTGCCTAAATCATCCAGAAACTAAAGCAGCAGAGAGAAGGGACTAACATTTGTTGAGCATCTATTACATACTAGGCAATTTCACATATATTACCTCAGGAGTTCTAGCATAAGGATAATAGCCCACCTTTCTGTATAAGAAGCAATCTCAAAGGTACTCACCTTCAAAGACTGCTCCATTTAGCACACCACCAGCATCTGCCCTCACTCTGCTCTCTCACCCCTTCGCCACACCCAACACACAGCCTCAGGTCTATTCTCTTTACCACCATAACCCTTAATCAGATCAACCTAGGCCTTTTTCTAGCTAGAGAAACTGAGGTGTAGATAACAGTGCCTATGTTACAAGAGGGAGATGTGTGGGGAGGGGGGGTCAGGGAGTTTCCAAACATGCTTGCCCCTATTATTTGTGGGTCAGATTATTTGTGGGTCACAAAAACAAACATCAGCCCACACAGCAAATAAGCCATTGTGTTCTATCTCTCAGCCTTCACAATGTACCTTTTTTAATTTCATGGGAGGCCAGGTATTAAGAATCCTTCGGCTCCTCCTAGAATTCTACTCTATGACTATATTCAAGGAGAGAAACAGACTCTAGGCCAGCCCCCCTTCTCGGCCTACCCCCACTGTCAGAGCTCTAGGATGCACATGCAGTCTTCCTTTTGTACGTCTAAAGTCCTGCCATACATTCCCAAGGCCTTGGAGATTGATTTGCCATCAACACATGGGTCTCAGGAGAATGTACTTGGAGAAGCAGCTCATCACAAGCCCTAAAGTGGGCTGGAGCTGCTTAGCAGCGAATTCTGAAGTCCTGGAAAACTTCTAGGTGGGCTTTGAGGTGGCACAGGCTCCAGATGGGAATAGCCATTCCCATTCCCCACAGGCCAGAGGAACGATCAGAATGGAGTCCCTCTTTCCATTTGAGTGTGATACTAACTGGGAAAAACAGACTTTCAGAGCAAAAGAGTAAGCACATTGAAGAGGTTAGCAGGGTCAAGGAGGATTTTTGTTTTTTTGTTTTAAAGTTAACTGAGTCAGAGTTATCAGAACTTTCTGCCAGAAGAGGGAAAAACCCACAGCTTGGCAAGTCAGCAGGAAGAGCAAGAACATCCCCCTTCATGGACCCTCCAGCTCCCAGCCTCATAGCTTTTCAGGTAAAATCCCTTCCTCCTCTGGCCATCTCCCCCTCCTCCAGCTCAGCTTTGTGCTGTTCAGAACCCTCTTCTTAGTACTATTAAAGACAAGAAATACAGTGGTGGGACGTGACCAAGTGAACCATAACCGTACTTCACAGGCAGTTATGAAAGCAAGCAAGGTGCCCCACCCCCAGGCCAAGGACCTTGCAGGAACAGGAGCACCTTCAACTGGGGGTCAGGAAGGATCTGTCCCACAGAGAAGTCCTTGAAGACTCTATTCTGAGATTAGCAGACAAGACTAAAATGCTAGCCAGAATATGAGGACTAGAACCAGAAGTGCAGGCAGAATTAAGTTCTTGTTTTAACATTAAGTTAATGTTTTTGGGTAATGACAATGCCCGGGATCCAAAACCCCTAATGAGGCATCTCCCTTGGCCCTTTCCCACTCTCTCCCCAAAACGAACGTAAACCAGATACATACCAGGCGCATGAGCAGAGAAATGGATTCCCGATTTCTGGTTTTGAGCTTGTCAGTCTCCTGGCCCAGTTGCAGGAGGCTGACAGAGGCCACCTGTGAGGAGAGAATTTGTAAGGAAGCAGATTTTTAGGAGGTCAGAGTAGGACAGCCTCAGGCTACAGGAAGTTAAGAAAAGATCAAGGAGGATTGTTAGGAAGTGCTGGCATGTTCCTGAAGACTAGGGTGAAAAAGTGGCAAATCCCCCAGATTTCAGAGACAAGCATGGCTTTGTAAACTAGTCAGTGCAGACAACAGGAGGATGCCACGGGTGAGGGAAGAACCTAGAAAAGGCTAGTAATGCTGTAGGCCTGGAAATTCAGCTCTTTTCCTTCAGACCCCACTGTCATCAGATTGTTTACAGCTGACTCCCTGGACTAGAGGCAGAGCTGGGCCTCTGATGCAGGCACAGAGCTCTTGATAGTCTCCTCCTGTCAATTCCCAGATGGTATCCTCTCCTTTCACCTTCAGGCCCCCAAAGATCAAAGGGAGAGGAGAAAAAAATCTGATCAATTATATTCCAGGCCCAGGTTACTGGCATTTAGCAAACAAAGAGGAGAAGTAGGGGACTCTCTCTCATCCTAACTCAGAGATCTGGGGTGAACCCTTTTTATATCTAAGATGCTCAGGTTGTCCCAGTTTAATAGAGACCTCAAACTCAGCTTCCAGGTCCCCAGTATGTACTTCTCAGTGGGATGATGGATGAGAGAATAATATGATCTGTGTATCTTCCTGAAAGGAAATAGAAGAGGTTCTGGTTCTTAAGTCAGGGCCACGCTTTGCAAAGGAATAAACTCTCTACTGCTGAGAATGTTCAAGCGAGCCGCGGGTGATAGACCAAGTATCAAGTGTGTGGATGGGATTCCTCCATGGAAGATTTAGAATGGAAAACTCTGGGCCTCTTTCAACAGTGGAACAAGATGACTTATTCTGTGTTTTTTTCCAGAGGTAAAACTAAAATCAATGGTGATAGTTACCAGGAATCAAACCTTGGCTAAAAACTATTTTTTAATTTTTTTTTTTCAAGCAGAAAATTGGACGTATCCAATGGTAGAGTCAGCTGCCTGGTTGTAAGTTCCAGTCCCTAGAAATCTAGACCTGGATTCTCAAAGTGAGATCCCAGGATGAGCAGCATCAATGTCACCCTAGAACTTGTTCCGGTTGCAATTTTTCAGTCCCAGCACTAAACAATTGCTGAATAAGAAATTTTCCAGATGATTCTGGAATACACTAAAGTCTGAGCATTGAACGAAATTTGACTTTTTTCCAATACTAGAGTTTAAAAGGGCAGTGTCTCTCCACTTGCCTCAGATCTCCTGGGGATCTCCACTTGCCTCAGATCTCCTGGGGACCTTATTAAAACCACAGGCCTGGACTCACCCTAGGATATTCTGATTTAGTAGGTCTAGTAAAAGGGTTGGAAGACAGCTTGAGTACTTCAGGTACACTAATGCACACCATAGAAGTGAATAATGAGTTCCATTTAATCTCCCAATTTAATAAAAGGGAAAACTGAGGCCCCAAAACTTTGGCTCTTTAGAGGTTACACAACTTCCTCGTTCTAGATCAAGAACTAGAACTCAGGTTTGCTGATATTTAGTCCACTGCTCTCTCCAAGAGCTCAGGCAGAAACTGCAATACCAACCATTAGGGAACTGAGAAGAAACTCCCGCCTCTCACATTTATTGGATGAACTAGGTGGGCATTTAGACTCCAGGGCCTGTTCGGCAATAACTGTCTCTGGACTAAGATTAAACCAGTTTCCACTAGACTTTGCAATCTTCCTGTCCTAATCACCGCGTCCCACTTACCACCAGAAATTCCTTAAGATGAGTTTCTATGTTCTTGTTATGGAGTGTGAAGAGGGCAGCAGACACCTGGATGATGGCTTTGGTCAAGCAGTGAATATTGTTGTTGTGACCTAGGTTATCATTGATGTGTTGGGGGTGGGGGGGACAAAAGGAAATGACAGAGTGAGTCATCCCAAGCTGACCCCGGCTGGTATTTTTCAAGACTGGACCACCCTTATTTGATACCAAAAGGACTAGGAGGTATTTGGGGGTTAGGAGAAGGCTTTCCTGATGCAGTTTCACTGAAACTGAATTTTATGGATAGTTTCTTCTCAAGGGCTTTTTGAAACAGAACTTTATGCCTGAATCAGAAGTCTGTATTTTCCAAATACATGTCTCTGCCCCACGTGCCTAACCCAAGTAGCCCAGTTCTCTCAGACTTACTCCTCACTTACCATCCTTCTCTATGCTATAAAAGGAAGATGGGTCAGTGGCAAGGAGTGGGAGGGAAACAGCAACAAAGATCAAGAGCAGACAGGCCACCTTATAGTCTTCCTCGAGGGATGACGAATCTGCAGGAAGGGAAAAAAGGAAAGAGGAAAAAGTGAACACCCCCAGCAAACAAGAGTTATCTTCTACATGCACATCACAGTCCTTCACAGAACTCCTGGGAGGCTCACATGAGGAAGTAGCTGAGAAACTCCACAAAGCACTGTGGGCAAGCTGTTAGGGCCAAGCAGACAAGTCTCCACTTAGAGTGAGGAGCACAAGTCCCGGAGACCTCCTCTGGAGACTAAGCAGGACTCTTATTGAGGGGCCGACATTCAGTCCAAGAACCCTCCATCAGCTGCCCTTTGGGGTGCAGAGGTAGTCACCAAAACCAAGAGAGAAGACGGAGGGCAAGTCTGGCAATGTTGAAAAGACTTAACAACAGCCCCTCGGTACCATCCTATTCTGAGTGTGTAAGAACAAATGTGCTCATCAGAGGAAAAGTGTAATGGGAAATACAGAAAACAAGGGTGTGCGACCGGGGAAGAAGAGAATCTCTAGTTAGCGGGGTGAGATGGGAGGGGAGAGCACAAGATCTTGCTGGGGCACTTAGATGCTATGCCACACAACGTGGCATGAAATCATGTTCTCTGGTATACTGTTTTCTCATTGCTTCATAATCTTATTTCCCCAGACAGATTATAAGTTCTTTTGAGCACTTGCTAAGCATCAAATAGACTCTCATTTAAAACTTTTTAGCTGACTGACAATCAACTGGTTGGAGCTTGACAAGAAATCTAAACTGCCTATGTATTTTCTGGGGCTTAGGAATTATATTTTAAGTCTTTCCTTAGCTTCTAGCTTATATCCTCTGAATTCACAATCCCAAAATAAGCTTCTTTGACACTGACATTTTCCCACCCCAAAATAGGACCCAAGCCTTTCATTGTCCCTCTGCCCCAATCTTACCAGCTTTCAGATTGGCAATGGCAGCCACCAGGGCGGGGTCAATGTCACAGCCCACTCCAGCAGCCGATGCCAGCTCAAAGATACTCAGGACCACCTGGTAATGAAGAAAACATTCTGGAGAGGACTCCCAGGAGAGAAGTGCTTGGCACAAGCTACAGGTCATCAGGAATCCTGGAGCAAAATCTTAAACTTCTGGCATACTATCATCTTTTCTAGGTATTCCACTCATCACCCTCCCTAACCCACAGGGAATAGACTGGGCATTCAGAAGATACTCCTGAATACAAGTTTACTTTCTCAATCTTAATTCTCCAAAGAGGGAGAAAATTCTTCCTTCAGTCAACGCAGCCAGGGTTGTTTACCCACTGTCTGTAATCTACCACTAACTTTCTCACTTCCATACTTTAGATCAGGAGTCCCCTCGCCTTTCCTCTCCTCTACGTCCATCTAAGCGACACCCATTCCCTTGAGGCTTAACTTAAATCTCATATGCTTGGTGAAGTCTTCTTGGAATCCTTCGGCCCAGGCCCATCTCTCTCTCCTTAAATTGGCTCCACTGACTTAGCACTGATAACACATGGCATTGGGTATTATCTGTTCTCTTCAGATAGGAAGCAAAACCTATGGTTTATCCCTCCAACTATAATTTTTTTAAACTCCTGAAATATGGTTGGGTATGGGGGGGGGGTGGAAGGGGAAGGCTTTGGAGTGAGAAGATCTGGATTCAAATTCTAGCACCACCACTCTCTAAATCTGTGACCTTGTTAAAAGTTACTTAACTTCTTTAAGACTCAGTTTTCTCATCTGTAAAATGGGGACCGTAATACTCCACAGAGTAGTTGTGAAGATTAAATTAGACAACATTTGTAAAGCATCTACCCAAGGGACTAAAAGAGCCACAAACATACTAAGAAATATTATTCCTTCTCCTCCTCTTTATCTGAAAGCCAGAAACTTTGAACTTTTTAACCCCTCTAGTTTTTAACACAGCTAAGCACATAAAAGGCATTCAATGAATATTTACTGATGTATACATGAATCCCTTTAGAATCCATTCCCAAATGCAGCCCCAAACCCCCACTCCCACTTACTTAAGAACTTAACCCCCTTTTCACAGAGAAAAATAAAGAAGCATGACAAACTGGAATGGGGATATAGAAAAAAACTTAACCCCCTTTTGAGGGTTAAAAAAAAGACTAAAATGTTCTGAGGGAGCAAGAATAATTGTTTTCATAGCAGACAACTAAGAGTATGCGCTGCAAAAAACCCTACAGGTACACAGGATACATATACTTAGTCAGAGTATCTGAGCCAGAAGGCAAACCATAGCCACATTCCGCTCTGCCCTTTATTTAAATTCCCTCCTAACTAAATGATCCTCCTGTGGCAACCAGGCCAAGGAGGTCTGGTCCCTGTAGTGTTCTGGAGGAAGAAAGGGATAATTGAATGGGTCTTCTTTTCACATCTCCTAATATCTTCACCCCTCTGAGGCAGTAACAGAATCTCTGATGAGCAGGCCATCCCCCTCCAACCCCACCTGCTTATTTTCACAGACAGGCAGCCTGAAAGCTCAGAGCTTCCCAGGCCATATCCATTAGACAAGCTCCTGACAGGTTAGAGCACTGCGTCCCAGCTCAGCAGCTGCCAGAAACTTGCTGTAAAACCAAAGACCATTCAAAAGAGGCAGCTGTCCCAAAGAAACCTCACCCCTAATAGCCCCCATGACCATTTGACCCTTATCTGATTTCAGGACGTAAGGAGTGAAATTTCACTACATTTCTGATTTCTAGGTAAAGAAAATGTTCTGACCATTTAACTTTAGTTCTTCCTGCTGACCACGTTCCTCTCATCACTGACCTCCCTCCATCAAAGGAATGGGCAGTAAGTCTCAAGGAGCCTGCCCTCTGTATTTGAAGGCCTTTGTTTCCAACCTTCAGTTGTATTTCCTGAAAAACGTAAGTATTTGGTCCAGGTTAAAAAAAACAAAATAATGTAAATGTGGGAGGGAGGCAGGAGAAGGGATTTAACTTGAGGTGTCTGCAAAACCCTGTCTTACTCTGCAGTAAACGCGGTCTGAGACAGCTGGCATGGACAAAGAGGAACCAGAAAGTTCCACAAGCAGGAAAGGGCCAGAAAAAGAAAGGAAAGTGAGGGCAAGCAGTGTGGGTTGGAATGGAAGGAAGTAATCGTTTTACAAAAAAATACCTAAGCTCCTGACTAAAGAAGGGACTTGCCTGCACATAGGTCAGCATCCCATTTGCATGTTGTAGGCGGCAACCTGCAGGTATGATCCCCCGAGCAGATGCTCCCCCTCCAATACAGTTTCCCCGCTCAAACAGGGCCTCCCAGGCTCCCACGTACCTTCATCCCCCTTTACTCCCCCACTCTGTCATCTCCATGAATATCTATCCGCCTGACCAATGCACCTTTCTCCACAAAGCGCCCCCCCACCCCCACCCCGGGCTTTCCTATTCAAATCCCACTCTTCTCTAGGCAGTATTCCTCAGAGCCCTCTCCCCTACAAGATCCAAGCTACAGTCTTTCAACACAGTCCTAACTGGATTCCACTCTGCACTCCCCGTACCTTCATGTCTGTGTCTGGAGTGACAAACTCCTTCAGGCACTCAATGGGACCCATAAGAAATGGGCAATGGGAGGAGAAAACCTGGAGGGAAGAGAAGACCAATTAGGCCACAGGACAGCGGTCAGGGCCTTCAAAAATAGGTGGAATTGAAAATACGACCTTTGGCTTCGATGAGAAACTAGCCAGCTTCCCACAGTACTCCTCTCCTCAAATCTCCAGGCTTCCTCAGCTTATCCAGAGATCATCCAGGACCTCTAGCAATCTGAGCTCTCTCCTCAAGGCCCACCAGTCCTTTCCACCACTTCTCATACAAACCCTTCCCACAGCGGTATCTATGTTTCCTCCCTCTCCCACAACTCACCTCCCGAAGCCCCTCTTGGGCCACTGCCCTGAAGCTGAGGATAACACCAATGATGGTCATGCGCTTCAGCACATTATCAGCCCCTGAGGGGAAAGAAGGGTGTCAGAGAAGTTAGAAGAATCGTGAAGGCTTTGCTTCTTCACCTCCAGGTCACCCCAAACGCCTGTCCTCTGTAATCCTTTTTCCACAGTTTCTTCTCCCATACAGGAAGGTGCTCACCCATCAGCTGGGGTAGCAGAGAAGCCATCAAGTCCGCCTTGCTGAAGTTGGATCTGATCTGAACAAGTACATCCATGTTTTCCACCACGAGTTTCTGCAGTTGAGCAGGAGAGAAGCCATTAAAACACTTCCCACACACCCTCTACCAGGATCCTGCTGCTACCCCTTGCCCTGAGGTTGGGCCTCCTTCCACATCCGGCTTCCATCGCACCTTCAGTTCCACAATCTGGGAGGTCACGTGCCACATCAGGTTTTCACTCAGGAACTTCATGCCATAGGGGCCCAAAAGTTCAGCCAAGGCCCGCATCTCTGGAATAGAGTTACAGAGGTCCCAAAAGGGATTCAGGGGGGTCTCAGTGGAGCATCTGCACAGTGGCTATAGTGAGGAAAAGAAGTGGGAAGTTGGGAGTAAAAGTGACCTGGAATCTTGCATTCAGGTGACAGTCTAGCCTGTGGGCTTTCTCTCTCCCCACTGGTACCCACATCAAGACTCGACACAAATGACAGCTGTTTACATTCTTATGGGAACTATACTTTTCCAAGTCCCTTCACAGGCATCTGGGTTTTACTCTTGCTGGACAAGCTGTACTAACTGTATTAGATGTAACATGGTAAGTGACTGAGGCTCAGTTTACTTCTCTGTAAAATGAAGAAATTTAGTATCTCCCCTGACTATTTCACAGAGTTGGTAAGAAAATAAATGGGATATTGTATTATAAAAGCCTTAGAAAACTGTAAGGGATTATATATATATTGTATAAATATAATAAGGACTTATTGTCCTAATCAGCAACAGCCCTCTAAGGCATGAGGCATATCATCCTGGTTTAACAGACACGAAGGTTTAAGTGCTTGTCCAAGGTCACTTAACCAAGTCAAGGCCTGGTTCAGGAAACCTCTCCCATGCCCCACTACCCCTAACTGTGTCCTGCCAGATACTACAACCATTTTCCTCTTCTATGGTCTGACTTTTTCTCCTCCTTCCTCTACTTCTCTTACTCAATCCCTCACTGTCCAAGTTTTCCTTCTCTCTTTTCATAATCAGTACACACCCCCACTATTTTTTCCTCCTAATCCTTCTCTCTAGTCTCCCCCAATGCCTATTATTCATACCCAACCTGCTTCTGACCCTTTGAGAATTAAGTAAAACCTGCCTGGGGAAATCCCATGTCAGAAACACTAGCAACAAACTGAGGCAAAAGGAACTCTAGCTATGATCTTTGGCTGCCAGTCCACCCAGCAGACAATCCCAGAAGACCAGAAGTAACAACAAAGTGGCCAGTAAAAGAAATGTTGAGTCCAGAGAGCAGAGAAAATCCAGGCTCCACACACAAGTCTTAGAAGGCAACGCCCACTGATCTCCTGCTCCACCAATGACAGAGGAGGTGGAATTGGGCATAGCGGCTGACACAGAGCCTCACCTGGAATAGATACTAGATATCTTTTAAGTCCCCCATCGACAGTGAGAAGATCTGAACTGAGAACCAGAAGAGGACTTCTTAACTGGTCAACTTAGATAATGCTAGAAACGCTGCAAAGATGCAGAGGGGCTGAACTGCCTTCTCCAGTGTATCATGAGGAGATACACTGATCAACCAGTTTGGGCCCGCCAAACCCCCTCATTCTAGCCTTCTCTACCCCAGGCCAGTAACCCTAGGGCATCCTTCTCCTTCTATCTATCTATTTTTGTAGTAGCATTGCCCCATCACCATGGCAACCCAAGGAAATTAGGGTGGGGTGGTAGAAGGGGGAATCAGCATTACCTCCTGCTGCTTGTCAGTTGTCAGCGAGACCTGAGCTGATTTTAGATGCTGCCTACAGCTTGTGGGAGGAGTTGATGAGAAGGGGACATGTGAAACCCCCAGCAGGTAAAGAGTAGGGTCAGCTTACTGATGGAGTCAGGATGAGGTAAGAAGGAGACAGAGCTGGAAAACACACTGTGTATCCTGACTTTCATAACACCCCCAAGGAAAGGAAAAGATGGAGAGGATAGGGTCATTGAAGCATCACCTACCTGCCCCAGATCCCAAGCAGGATCCATGATTTAAATGAAGGCAAGAGGAAGGAGGAAGCAGTAAGATAGTTCATGAATCAGTCAGTCAGTAAAACAAATCTATTGAAAAGACTCTGTATGGTTTCAAGCCCTCTTTGAGGAGAATGACTTCCCAGCTCATTCACTACACACTCCTCACCACGATCCCCTCCCGCCTTAAGACACAAAAGCACTTCTCTGCACTGGGAAGCAGCACTGCCTAGTGATTAAGCTTCCCAGCTCTGGGAAGCAGCACTGCCTAGTGATTAAGCTTCCCATCAGCAGTCTAAGCATTGGCTGGGGCTCTGAACTTTATCCTCAGTGAAGAAGCTGCCATGACACCAGACCACCATTTAATAATTCCACGCTTGAGGATGTCCTCATGCTTTATCCTTTATCCCGCATTATATGTGCTACTCTTTTCTTCCCTGTGGAAGTGGAAACTAACAATTTACTACCCTTCAAAGACTAAATCCTCTCAGTGACTTGCCTAAGTCCTAACTCCTCTCATTTCCCCTCTGCCCCTCAACCCCCAAGCCGCTACTCAATTCTGGATCTCACCCACGGACCTCTGTGTATTGTCCCTAATGTGGCGTCTAGCAAAGACGCTGGGGAGGATGTAGGAAGAGCCCCTGGGAAGACAGAAGAATTTAGATGGGGCCTGTAGGCTGAGATATTATATTGAGGGTACAGGCTTGGTTCCTTGACAAGGAGACCAGGCCCTGGGCTCACCAGAGACGTCAGAAAATTCCTCTGCACTGAAGTTCTGCTCCCCCTCCCTGGGGAGGCTGGTGAAGGCCTGCATGGCTGGGGAGAAGATGATGGTGCCACTGCTTGCCTGTCTAAGCAGACTTTCTAGGTACCTAGAGGGTTGGGAAGAAAGCACAGAAGATTAATGCTCAAGCCTTTCTCCCCACTACTGTTCCCTTCCACCACCACCGCGCTCAGGAAGAGCAGCAAAGGTCAGGGTGGGGAAAAGACACTCAAAAAAGAGAGTACAACACACTGATTAACACCCCAAACTGCTGACTCAAAACAACTGGCAATAACATGATCCTGCTTCACCTCTAGTCTGCAGGGGATGTGCTGTGCTGTCAGAGGCGCCACTCCTCAGCCCCTGCTCTTCTCCAACTACCTCACCTCACTCCCCTCACCCAGGCCTTTCTGACAAGAAAAAAGTCAGCTTTGTCAAGAAAAACATTCCTGGGCCTCCCTGGTGGTGCAGGGGTTAAGTCTCAGTGCTAGCAAGCTATGGCCAGTCACTGCACCATGAGTTCAAAACTCTGGCAGGGAGGGGACCCACATGGCACAGCAGACCTCTCCTGTCTTGGGCTGCTCCCGTCAGCAGTATATTTCAGTGCATCTGCCTGTTCTGCTCCCCACTCTGTCCCTGGTGAATCCTCTCACCCCTGCACCTCTGGCCTACACCCCAGTTCTTGTATGCATAAAGAAATAAATCTTTAAAAAAAAAAGGAAAGAAAAAAAAAAGTCCTATTAATTGGGCTCCTCTGAAATATACTTAGCCTCAAGCTCTCTTTTGGGACTATTGGACCAAAGACTAGGGTGCTAGAAGCAAGTCTCAAGCCAAACCTCAGAGCAGAGCCTGAGGACACTGGTCATCCAGCCTCCAGATAGCCCCTCCTGACTGGATGAGCGGAGGAGACTAACCTCTAGCCAGTGTCAGCAGAGAAGGGCTCGGCCATCTCCCTGGCCTGAGCTCTGGGCCTTGGTCTTACAGAAGTCACAAGTTAACCACGGGTGGCCCAAACCTAGTCATCAAATGTGGGTTTGTTTTTGTTTTTTCCTTTTAATTGAGTTAGTTGATTTTGATTTTACATTAAAAACAAGGATAGTGGAAGAACAATCAGGCAAAGCTAAGTAGTGGCTGACCCTGTTAGAGGAGGACTCTTGCCACCGCTCAAAGTCCCCACACAGGCCACAATACCCACTTTTTACCTACCTGGCTCCTGTGTGCATTTGATTTGCAAACCTTGTCTCAGTCTTTCCCCCTACTTAGGGGCTTCTTTGCCTTCGCCTGCTGAGCTGATCTTGGATTAAGAGCGCCACCCAGTGGTTTGGGTAGGTAGGACTTCAGCTCCTTTCAGTTCTTAAAATCTCTAAAGACATACTGCTGGTTCCCACACCTCTGGTTTGCAGCAAGAGGACCCCTCCCCTATTAAGAACAACTGAGTAGAGTCAACATGGTCTAAACTCCGAGGGATGAGATAGTGGAGAAATGGCATTAGAATGGTATTCAGAGGAAGTAACTTCTGAAAGAGAAGTAAGACCACTTGAGAAAGAGGAAGAGATATTACTTGAAGTCATAACATAAGAATCCAGAAAAGGAAGGCTAGAACTGAAGATTAAAAAAAAAAAAAAAAGTCCAATTGCTACAGCTTAGGTGGATAGATGTTACATGAAGGTTGGAAAGAAACCACCTGGAGGGAGGAGAGATCAGCTGACCATTACTCATCCTCGACTAGAAACAAGATTCCCTTTGGGGTCCATGACCCTGGGAGCTAAAACACTTGGACCTTGATGTCCTACCTAAAGGAAAAAGTACTGACAAGAGGGAAGGCAGTGGAGAACATAAGCAACACTGACCAATTTGTATAGAGAGTGGTAATAGTCTGCTCCCCACACGAGTCCAGGGGCTGTGTCTGCTGCAGGAGGGCATTGCGGATAACTCTGGAAACATCTGCACCCAAAAACTGGGCCAGTGATTGTATGAAACCAATGTACGCCTTGACTCCTGTCAACAGCTCAGACGGTCTTGCGATCTCCTGGGTTGTGGCATTATAGCCAGCCAGCCACACGATGGCTCTGGGCAAGAAAATGCATGATTACAGTCACAATGATAAACATAGTTAACAGTAGTGGCGTTTACAGTGTTTCAGACGCCTGCTATGATCTTACTACACACATTACCTCATTTGAACCTCACAGCAACCCGCTGAGGTAGGTTTAATATTATCTCCATTTTATGGATGAAGACACTGAAACAGAGATAATTCGTGTGCTGTCTATGAAGACCACACAGCTGTCAAGTGGCAGAGACTGGACGAGAATCTAACAACATTTGATTCCTAACCACTAGGCTCTTCCTCTGAAGAAATCAGATCAAATGGTAGAAAACCTGGGCTCTCATACCGTCTACCTCTACCTGGGGGTTCCCACCCTGCATGCTCAGGCCAGCATGAGTCTCTTCTTCTTGGGAAGAAGTAGAAATGGAAAAGCACACCTAGCAACCTTTGGACATGCCGTGCAGTCCCGAGTGGATGCAGGATGCAGGCTGGAGAGAAAGTACATTTGGATGGATGCAACTCAACTGCCCTTAGAGAAGCTAACTGTCCATCCCCTATGTCAGGGGCACAGAAGGAACACCCCTCCCACTGCACCTCCAAATCCTTCCAAAATACTTTCTCCAAGCCTTCCCTGGTGGCACAGGGGTTAAGTCTCAGCACTGTTAAGCTATTACCAGCTACTGAGGCATGAGTTTGATCCCCACTCAGGGAGCTTAACCCACATGGCATGGCAGACCTCTCCTATCTCACCCGCTGCTCCCCTCAGCAGTATGTTTCAGTGGATCCACCTATTCTGCTCCCCACTCTGTCTCTGGTGAATCCTCTCACCCCTCACACCTCTGGCCTACACCCCAGCTATTGTGTGCATAAATAAATAAATTTAAATCTTTTAAAAAAATAGCTTCCCCAGGAATCTGGCAATTCACAATTAGAGTCATAACTTTGACTTGAGGTTTTTCTCCTTGTTAAGATATAAGGAAAGAGGAACATCACACTTTGTCAAGGACATGGTTTTTTTATCATTTATCCCTCAGTATGAATGAGTTTATCAGATTCTTCTAAAGCCACAGATTTTGGAGAGCTTTTCCTTTGTTTGGTGTTTTGGCAAAATATTTATGTCAAGGGAGGAGAAGAAAATTGGAGGGCCTGCTCCATACAAAAAGAAAAAAAGAAGAGGAACCACCTGAGGGAGAAGAATCCAGAAGAGACCAGGATAAGCCTAATCTATCTTAGAGGTTTTCCTCAGGCCAAACCTCTAGACCAGACCTGGGGCTTTAGGAGCAGTGTCAGTGAAGACGGTGTTAGAGCTCTCCGGGAAAACGGGACTATCACACCCACTGCTCCAACCTAGAAGCCACCAACAGCTGAAGATTTGCACAAAGACAATTACCAAACTTATCTTCTTGAGGCTGTGCAAGCACCTGAGACACCTCCTTCCATGTAGCGAATGTGTATGGAATAAAAACAAACTAATTTTACTGTTAAGTAAACTGAAAAATAAGTCTGTACCTCCTACAATGAAAACACAGACCCCTACATGTTCTCCCTACTTCTGTCCTGCAGCCAGCGTCATCCTACTGAAATGTTGACTCAAATCGTGTTACTGCTCTGCTCAAGCCCTGCCAAAACACCCCATCTCATTCAGAAGAAAAGCCAAAGTACTGACAATGCCAGAGAAGCCCCTACGCTCCTCTACCCACTAACTCACAGACACTAACAGCCTGCCAGTCTCCCCAGGCCCATTCTGCTCCAGCCACACTGGCCTCCTCCATGTCCCCCAAACACGACAGTCAGGTTCCCACCTCAGAGCCAGTACACTTCTCCACCCATAATGCTCTTTCCCTGAACAGTCCCACATGTGGCCTCCTTACCTCTCCAGTACTCAACCAAGCAGGCCCCCACGTCCAGCCTATACAAATCTGCCCCCCACACCACACACACACACACATACACACACACAAAAAAAATTCCCCTTCCCTAAATTTGTTTCTGTTTAGCATTTACTATCTAACGTACTATATAGTCTACTTTACATGCCTTGTCTATCTCCCCCACTAGAAGGTAAGCTTTAGGGGGACAGGAGTTTTTATCTATTGTGTATACTACTGTATCAACCGTTCTAGAATACTGCTGACTACACTGTCCAATTTAATACAAGGGAAATGTTCCGCCTATGTTAAGGGGCAATAAAATGAGGAGGCAAGGTCAAGGGAGGGGAATCTATTTTATTGAGGCCTATTACATGTCAGGAACTTTGCACTCACTATTATTTCTAATTCTCTACCGCATCTCAATTACTGGTCATTTTCAACTGTCTATCTATAAGGAAAGTATCAGTAGTCTCACTTTACAGGGCAGGAAACTAAGACTCTAGGAAGTTAGACACCCAGCTCTGGATCCTGGCTGATGTGAAGCAGCAACTTGGGACAACTGACTACAAAACCCCAACTCGTCCCACCAAGTCAGCAATGATCAATTCCAGCTGTTACTCAAGACCACCTAGAGAGGTTGGGGGCTCTTTTTGTTCATTTGCCTTTAATAGAGACACCTGGGACCTTTGGTCTGAGACTTCTGCCTCAGAATCTCCGGCGTGTGGCATTGCCGCTGTGATGGACCTCACGGGACTCACACCATGCAAACACAGGAGACAAGGAACGAGTGGTACCTGTTGAGTCTGGCTTCCAGGTGGCTGCTGAGATACTCAGAAGGGAAGATAGTATGTTCAAATACAGAGAAGCTGTGTACGTGATTCATTGTCAGTGCTAATTCTGTCAAGTTTAAGTGTAGCTTGTCCATGCTGGGGAAAAATGAGAAATTAAATGAGCTTTAGTTGTGGTCTGGCACAGCCTGCTAATATCAGGGAAGGACTCGTCTGGCCCATGACCCTTAGCCCCATTTCACCTTCTAGGAATACTCAGCCTGGAAGGGACACACTGACACTGACTCCACGGGCAAAGGAGAAAATTCACAGGTAAGTAAGTGCTTTCCTGTACTATCCTTCCCACCACCACTTCTGCATTCTTTTGCTCTATTTCCTTCCCTCTTCTTGGATTCAGTGGCCAGCTGACCTTCTAGGCCCCAGGTTCTTACTTGGTAGCAATGCTACGGTTCTTCCGGTGACTCTCTGCTCCTGGCTTGTCCCTCTCAGGCTCTCCTTTTCTGGGGGCCTGCCTCTGCTTCATGGTCTTCTTGTTCTTGGCCTTGCTGATGGTAGTGGCACAGTGCTTAGGTAGAAGCTTTAGAAATGAACACGAGTGAGTGGAAAGGTGAGAGTCATTCCTGAAGCTGCTGAGAAGCCCAGATAAGAGTTATAAAGGTCTCTCCAGTAGCTGCCCTTTTATCTTTCTGCCTTTCTCTCTCTTTCCTTCCATATATCTCTCTCTCCAGTGGGGCCTATTTGGAATGTGCTTGCCTCTTAGTTTTCATTATTTATCTCCCCATGATTAGACTCAAAATCTCAAGGTGGCAGTCTTTCAGGAATTAGACATCAATACCCAACCACACACTGACAGTGTTCCTGGTAGAAATATTCAAGTGAAAAAAAAAACTTCAGCGGCCTCCCTGGTGGCAGAAGGGGTCAAGAGCTGCACTGTGGGGCTTCTGCAGCCACAGTAGCACAAGTTAAATCTACAGCCAGGGAGGGGACCCACATGGCGCAGCAGACCTCCTCTGTCTTGCCTACTTCTTCCTTCAGCAGTGTATTTCAGTTGATCTGCCTGTTCTGCTCCCCACTGTCTCTGGTGAATCCTTTCACCCTCCATGCCTCTGGCCTGTACTCTAGTTCTTATATGCATAAATAAAATCTTTTTAAAAAAATCTGAGAGCGCCATTCAACTGTACTTTCTAGGGTCTTCCAACCTGGGAAGACATTTGTTTTTTGCTGGTCTAGAACCACCATCTCACTTGCTATTTCCTCATATTCTAGAAGACAGTCACTTAACCGCCACAGCCCTCCAGACACACAGAGCTCAGAGTATAGCCTGCACTCTTTCCCTCCCTTTTATTTTTAAGATTTGTTTATTTATGCATACAAGAGCTGAAGTACAGGCCAGAGGTGCAGAGGTTGAGAGGATTCAGAGTGGGGAACAGAACAGGTAGATCAACCAAAATACACTTAGGGGAGCAGCAGGCGAGGTAGGAGAGGCCTACTGCGCCATGTGGGTTACCTTCCTGGCTGGGATGGAACCAGAGCTGCAATGGCTCCAGGCAGCCCCACAGTGCCCTGACCTAACTCCTTGCACCATCAGGGAGGCCCCCTCCCTTTTTTTTATTTTTTTTTTCCTTAAAGAAGCCATCATATTTCTTGCTAGTTAGTTTAAACATCAACCCTGCACCTCTTCTCTTCACCAAGTTACCCAGCTCATCATACAGAAAACATGAGCTAGAATTATATATTCAGATTTCTCCTTCGAGGTGATCACCTCAGACTTCTCTGCATGTACTCCTGTGCTGCTGCGCACACACAGAGCAGGTCTGCAAACACCTCACTTGGAAGTACTCTCAGAACAACAGAAGAGCCAGGAGAAAACTGGTTCTGTTATAGTCACATTTTGTAAGTTCAAGGATGGAGCAACCCTGAAATCAGTCAAAGTTTCTTAGTAGATTCCAAAAGTAGTTCCCCAAACTGTAACTGTTAGTAATGGTAACATCATTAATTATTTATTCAAAATGAAAACTTTGGAGGAAGCAACACTCATCTGATTGCGAAACTTCCGGTATGTCTGGAGACATTACTCATATCACGTGTGACGCATTCCTGACGCAGCACTAAGCAAGTCTCTGGGCCAGCACGAGGTAGGTATTCAAACTGGGAAATGACTCTCCCCACAATTTTACTTGTCTGCATATCTTCCTTGCATTCATTATTTCCGTTTTTTTTCAAAACTGTATTTGAACTCCTTTTTCTCTTAAACTGGGACATTCCCCAAGGGCCAGTACTGTGTACTTCCTTCTGGACCATATTCCAAAAACCCAGTTTAGGATTTGGTGCCTGGTAAGTAGCCAATTCTACAACAGCTAACACCTATTAAGTATTGCATACCAACTCTTTGGCATAATTTTTCATTTTTTTTAATGTATGTATCTCTTATATCATTATTCATTTTTTTTTAACAGTATTAGCTTTCTTTTCTCAGGTATAGTCCCCATAGAATTTCTACCACCAATTCACCTGTGCACCATCACCACAGTTCCATGTGCTCTTCCCTCCCTCTTTCCATTCCCTCTCCCTCCCCCTCCCATAATTTTTCATTTAATTTTTATGATACCTCCATAAGGAAACTACTTTTATCCCCTTTTACATCTGAGCAAATGGAAAAGTTAAGGATTAATATAACTGTAAATATGAACACACACACACACCAGCTCATTTCTACCAAAGGTGGACAAAGCCTGAATCAAACCCAGGAAGAGTGGGTAGTCTGGGCAACCTAGAAGACTTCAGAGCAACAGCAGATCAATTTCCTCATTTTCAATTTTTCTGAAATTTAGGTTGAACAAATCATGACCAGGTGCTGTGAGTCAGTCAAGGGAAAGGAAAACAAGCAGACAAGGGCAAGAAAGCAGCCCCGAGGATAAACACAGAGGAGCCTGAAAATGTTCAGAAAGCCATAGATGAAGGTACAGATGGACAGAAAAGCGAGACAAGGCGGGTGATCTGGGGGGGCCACTATCCTAAGTGTGTACACAGAGCAGAAAGGGAAGTATATTAGAAAATCTCTTGAAATTCTTCAAATGAGATAGATGCAGCTCTTTTAACAATATTTTTAGACACCTCTATCTACTCCTAAGAGAGTAAAGATTGAAGGAACTATACTTAGAAAAAGAGACTACCATAAATTCAAGTATACCAAGTCCTACTACTTGAGAGAAAGAATTCAAAAACTTGACATTTGTTGTTCAACATCCCTCATAATTGGGGAAATGAAAATTAAAACCACAATGAGATACCACCTTACACCAGTAAGAATGGCACATATTTAAAAAACCAGCAACAACAAATGTTGGTGAGGATGTGGAGAAAGAGGAACTTTACTACGCTGCTGGTGGGAATGCAAGTTAACCCAACCACTATGGAAAGCCGTATGGAGGTTCCTCAGTCTACTAGGGATGGAACTACCATATGACCCAGCAATTCCACTCCTAGAGATCTGCCCAAAGGACACAAAAACACTGACTCAAAAGAATACCTGTACCCCTATGTTTATTGCAGCACTATTTATGACTGGTAAGACCTGGAAACAACTCAAATGCCCAAAAAGAGTTGACCAGATCAAGAAGATGTGGTACATATACACAATGAAAAACTAGTCAGCAATCAAAAAAGGTAAACTAGAGTCATTTGTAGAAATATGGGTGGACCTAGAAGGGATTTTATGCCCAGTGAAATAAGTCAGAAGGCAAAAGAAAAATATCAGATGGCTTCACTTTTAGGAGGAATATAAAGGATCCAAAAAAGGGCTTAAGGAAAAGAAAAATAACAATAAAAAAAATCACACCACAACAAGAACAAAAAGAACAAGAACAAATCAGAGGCACTTGGGGGGCGGGGCAGAGGGAGAGGGACTGGAATGAAGGCAGAAAGAGCACTAATACTGAAGTGATAGTGCACTGGTGAAATGGTGGTGGGAATTCCATGGGGACCACAACTGACATCCAATATATATAAAGAAAGAAAAAACTAGACATTTGAAGGAAGACAAAGGAAGGACGCAGGAAAGGCATGACAAAAGGATAAATGGGAGACTGAACACAGAGAGAGCAGGGCCCACCTGCTCGCTCAGGTTGCGCTGTTCAGCACAGATCTCCAGGACACAGTTGCTGGCCTGCTTGGCCAGCTCCTCCAGGAAGGAATTGCAGTGATGGAGGCCATGATTCTTCAGGTGGGGGTACTTTGGGAAAAAGGAAACATGGAAGAAAGTATCATCACAAGACAGCCATCCTATCCCTATGGTCCTGCTCTGATATCCAGGCCTGAGCCACCCATTCCTTCTACAGAAGATGAACTGAGACCCAGAAACAGGGCACAGTCTACAGCAGACTGTGCCATTTAGGGACTCCTATCACATACTTATGTTTGTGCCCTTATTGAAACCAAGTCAAATCTTGAACTTGTGTCATAAGGATGAGCTGTTATTAGAAACAACAAGTCTTGAAGTTCAGGGCACCCACCTCCTCTGGGCACATCTCATGAGTGCAGTGTACAAAATGAGCACAAATCAGGGGGAAAACAATGGCATAACGCAACATGGTGGGTTCCTCCAGGGTCACAGTAAACATCTTCTCAAAGGTACGGAGATGAAAGCTGCAGAAAAGGGAAAGGAGACTTAAAACTAGTGCTTAGGGGTTGTTTCCTTTGAGAAGAAAATCATTCTTTCATTCTTTCAACAAATATTTATTGATATTCACCACTCCCTCCTTCATTTTCCTACCCCTAAGATAGATAGGATTCCAAGAAACTAATCTTTTCACACACTTATGTGCTGGGCTCCAGGACAGTAAAGTGATGATCTTCCCTTTTACAAAATTTGCTATTCCTCTCTGCATGATTTAGACCATCCTCCTAGTTTAGAAATCCTTCAATACAGTAGACCCCCATCCTACCATCCTAATTCATTCTACAGACATGATCATATAATGAAAATACTGTAGGGCCTCCCTGGTGGCGCAGTGGGTTAAGCAATGCACTATGAAGCAAATCGCAGCCACTGTAGCACGAGTTCGATCCCTGCTGCCGGCCAGGGAAGGGACCCACATGGCACGGCAGACCTCTCCTGCCTCGCCCGCTGCTCCCCTCAGCAGTGTGTTTAGTCAGTCTGCCTGTCCTGCTCCCCGCTCTGTCTCTGGTGAATCCTCTCACCTCCCTGGACACTGGCCTGTACCCCAGCTCTTGTATGCATAAATAAAAAATCTTAAAAAAAAAATACTGTAACATGAACCCAATGAAATATTAATATTGCAGAATTCATTTAAGATAGCGTAACTTGAAAATTACTGCACATAACTAAACTTAGATAAAACTGGAATGTACAGAATAACACAAAAATACTGAGAAATTTTTTTATTGATATTAAAAATAAATAAATCAGAAAAAGTTATTTAAACACCATGTAAAGTTTGATAATGAAGTGGATGGGAAAAACTATTCTCATACAAATTCACTAACTTTTACATCATCATGCTTTTTTATAATCTCTGGTTTTAGTTTAATTAAAACTTTCTTTTTAATACTCTTTATAGTCCATAGGTACAGTTTAGCACAATATTTTTACACAATTCAACAATATCTACTTTTATGAAAAGATACAGAAAGACTAAAAACCAAGACACTTCTATACTTAGTTAAAAAAAAAATGTGCACCAATTCCCTTATGCATGTTCCTATAATAAAGTCTTGTCTGGTTCAAAAAAAGTAAAGTAACAATTTTTTTAAAACCATGAACCAAAGATATCAAACTGGATAAATGCATAGCAATTGGCTCACATGCTAACAGTTATTCAAATGCTCTGCCCACAGATGTTCCACTCACATGGTCCAGTTGGCAACAATCACATGGTGAATATTAAATCATAAAGTGATTTATATTTTAAAGGAAGTACTCTTGATAAAGTGATATGATGGTATTATGGACTAATTATATCCCGCTCAAATTTTGATGCTCAGGTTCCACAAAAACTCAGATTAATTTCATGAGCCTGATTTTTCTCAACCCTATATCCTCTCAACTTCCCATTCTCTCTTGCTACACTACTTACATTTGCAATTACTATGTTGATATCCTTTTCACATGTGCATGTTAAATGCATGCCCAACTACAATGACTACAGACAGCAGAAATAACATAGTATTACTGTTTGATCCCTCAAATGGCAGAGTTTTGCTCAACAGTGGTCAACATTAACATATGTGAATGATACCTAAAGAAGAAAAACTAATTTTCATCTTTAAAGACCCTATTCTCCAGCTCTCTCAACTACTTTCAGTTCTCTCCCCTGGACCTCCAAGTTTTCCATGTCTCTTCTTAAGTGCACTATCCCAAGAATAAATAAAACTAAAGAAGGTTCTAAAGATAAAGTGAGGGAAAATGTACTGATGTATTGATGAGTGATCATAGAGCAGGGAAGACTGTACAGTAAGAAATTTACAAATGGCTTTCCTAAAGAAAGCCAGAACTAGAGGGAATCAACTTCATGTTCCTATCACTTGGTAGCAGCTGAAATGAGTGTGCTATTGAGCTTTAATATTTTAAGGAGATGACAAAGAAAACAAGAATTTTCCTGTCTTAGGAATTATACCAAAGCTGTGTATGAGAAATAGTGAGGAGCAACCTCCAAGTCAGTAGGTGGCGCTCACAGAAAGTAGAGCTGACTCAACTTTACAGTAAGAGGTGGAGCTTCTCGAACTCCACCCCCTGGGCAGGGGCTGATGGGAAATAGGGGCAGAACTGAGGCTTGTGACAGTTAAACAGCTAGGATTTTTGACAGTTTAACTGTTGAGCCTTTAGGGAAGTTACACTGCTGGGGCTTTCGACCAGTTAAGTTGCTAGGCTTCTGGAAGTTACACTGCGGGGGAGAGGGGCTTTCTATGGAGAAGCCACCAGCTTGTTTACATATGGCTTTGGCTTGGACTTCAGTCTCTGCTTGGTGGATGCTTCCAGAGGTAGGACAAACAGCATCTGACCGTGTGCTAGCCTAGACATCTTGTCTCCCTCCCATTTCTCCTTCCTTGTGTAAATAAATCCTGTGATTGTCTCACACCATGCCTGCTTTTGGGTCATGTTCTGCAGTCATAAGCACAAGGGTGAGGACCCTCCAACCAGGTCACTGTCCCTGGATTTGCTTGGTTTCAGTCTGGCAAGTGGCCAAGTGACTTTAAAAAGAGTTCTGAATTAGGACATACCAGAAAGTAGACAGGTCTGAAGTTTCCACCAACACTTTCTCTACTGAGTCCAGCATTTGGGAGTGAAAAATGATGAGGTTCATCACCTTGGCTAAGTCAGGGTTCTCATGAAGGTGCAGGGGTGCCTTAGCCACACTGGTATATGCCTATGGTTGGGGTAGAGAAAAGGATGGAGGAAAACAAGATCAATAAAAAGGGCCCTCAAGTGTTGGGGCTACAGTTAGACTGGGGTTTATACTGTCCAATAATCTGTTTTTAATGTTGAATTGTTCCATATAGCAGAACTGAGGTGGTATAAAGAGATGGGAGTGGGGGAGAGGGAAGAGCCTGAGAATGAAGGTCTATTAACAGGAACATATCTACCTGTAAGCGGAACCAGTCCAGCCTCAATGCAGAGAATTCAAATTTTTCTCCACTCTCAACTGTAAGGAAAACAGATGGTTGCAAGAAAAAGATAAAGCAGCACCCCAACATCCAACTGCACAGAATGATAGGTACTCTTCAAAGTCATCTTGTCCCATTCCTGATTTCAAGAGGTCCTGATTTCCAGAAAAATAAAAGTTCACCCACACATCTACCCTGCCTCTTCCACTTCCCTCCAGTTACCTTGTTTGAGATTCAGAGAAGAGAGAGTACTGACAAATGAGGACATAATGATGGATTCCTCCTCAGGACACACAGAAAGGTTCTAAAAGAGAAGCTGGAGTCACCATCAAGTGGCATATGTTCCACCAGGATAGAAACTAGGACCGCCAAACTTCACCAGGAAGGTGAAGAACGGAGTGTCACAAACAGAATCAAGCAAGATATGGAGCAAACCCCCTGGGTTCCCCGGCCACCCTAGTACCCAGTTTCTCTATTTTTCTCTCCTGTTTCTATGTAGCTTTATGTATTTGTCTATTTTAACAAATGTAGAGGGGGGAGAAACAGGCATTTTGACACACAATATTTAGAGCATGAGATTTGGAGTGGGTCTGCAGGAGAAATTACCAGAAATCACACTAAAATTTCCAAAGTATCATCAAGGAAACATACTTGAATGACATCGCTGAGCACCAGAGCATCAAATCTGGCCAGGTACTGAAGGTGGTACTGCTGTATCACTCTGATGTGTCTTCGGACCAGAGCTCTAATCTCCTCCAATAAGAAAAGCAGTTCTGCAATGCTCCTACCAAGTGAAGGATGAGAACGGAGACTATAAATATGAACTGAGACAACAACAGTGATAATAGGGCAGAAATTGAGGCTCTGAAGTCATGTGATGGCTCCCTGTCCCTTTCCCAATCCCACTGAAGGTTAAGGTTCTTAACTATGGCAAATACTAACGAGTCAGCATAGTCCTCCGGTGTCTTTGTCTTAGTGACATTTTCTGTGTGACGAACCAGCCAGGTGACCTCATCACGAATGAAAGACAGGGCCATGAAAGCTAAAAGGGCCTATGGAAAGGAACAAACTGAGAATTTTCAAATTTAAAAGTGAATTTCAAAGCACAGACAAACCTATCATGAGAACACCCATATGGATACAAGTTTCAGCCACACCAACAATAATGTTCAATAAAAAACACAGAGACCCACAGAAAAACTGACATAGAAGCAAACATGTATATAAAATGTTGACATTAGTTCATAGTCAATACCCTTTCCTCCCTATCAAATTTCAGAAATTCACTAGGTATTTATATGGTTAAAAATATTTACTAGGTATTTATATGGTTAAAAAAAAAAAAAGCAGGGGCCTCCCTGGTGGCGCAGAAGGTTAAGCGGCGCACTATGAAGCAAACCGCAGCCACTGCAGCACAAGTTCGATCCCTGCTGCCCACCAGGGAGGGGCCCCACATGGTGCGGCAGACCTCTCCTGCTGTGCCCGCTGCTCCCCTCAGCAGTGTACTTCTGTTATCTGCCTGTTCTGCTCCCTGCTCTCAGTGGTGAATCCTCTCACCCCCCACACCTCTGGCCTGTACCCCAGTGCTTGTATGCATAAATAAATAAATCTTTTAAAAAAAAAAGCAAATTCTGCCTTAACTAGTTCATACTCAAACAGAGGGTAAGATAAGTACACAAATGGTTAAAATGTATTACATGCTATGACAGTGCTAGAAAAAAAAAAAAGATACAAAGTTTTGGGGTATTCCAGTAAAGAGTCAAAGTTAGTGTATATAATTATACAAATAGATCACAAAAGACTCAGAAATGCAAAAACTCATGAATCCTAAGCCGTTCCCCATATAGAATCTTTACCACTGGTCATCATTCCCCTCCCAATATTCCTTTCTCTTGCCTTGGGACCCAGCAGTCCTGGTTCATCAGCCAACACAGTCTCCAGCTCCTTCACTGCTATCCGCAGAAATTGGCGCCGTTGACAGTGAAACTGGCCGCTGAGAAAGGAAACCAAAGAATATCACCTCTCCACTCCCCTTAAAATCTTTTAAAGCCAGTGCAGAAAAGACCTGCATTTAGGAAAGGGTGTCAGGCAGGAGAAGGTTCAGTGTTAAAGTAGGAAAACACAAGAATGTGAAACAATAGCAAGTTTGGGGGTTCTTGAAACAATAATACAGTACAGAAACTGAGGATGTCTCAGGTGAGAACAGAGGTTGGGAGAGGTTTCCAGTCCCTCCCCTGTTGTAGAACCTGTTTCCCACCTTACCTGTTTGCAATGACATATTCTTTGCTTTCCTTTATGTCTGCCACTCGCTTGCCATACCTGCAGAGCCATGCAAGCACAGTGAAGTTGACTAAGTCATCGGTTAGGGCCTTGAAACTTCCCACTTCTCAGAGCTTCCAAACTACAGGCTAGGGAGAGCATGAGAAGCCCTCACTATCAGGGTCTTTCCAAACCCCACTTCTCACCCCGGCCTATTAATAAGAGATTCATAGAGCTTAGACACCATTCACTTCTACTTCAGTACTTTGCAGACGAAAAAAAATAATACATAGGGAAGAGAAATCACTTTCCCAGGGTCATAGAGGGATTTAATGGCACAGCTGAGACTAGACTTCTTGTCTCGTGCTCCTACAACCTTCAAGTTGAAGTTCTCTGCCAGTTTTGAAGGAGGTAAGAGCAGCAGCACATACATATGGCATAGGCCCTGCTCAAGTAAAAGCAATCACTCCAGCTCTACCTTGGATTCTGTTCCCACCCACCTGCTCTTAGATTTTAACTAACAGTTCTCCTTTAGTCACTTTAATGTCTCCCTCTACTAATTTTTGCTCCCAAAATTCAAAGTCTCCCTTATTCTAGAAAGACCGTTATTTGAGAAGATAATCTACTGAACTTCATTCGTCCTATACACCACAAAACTCTTCCCAAGCAACACCAAGGCCCTTTTTACTTTCTCACCTTTCACTGATCCTTAAATCAATCCCACAAGGCCTTTGACGCTAAACAAACTGTTCTCTCAGAGGCTGATGTGAACTTTTGAATCCCCAGATCAAATGGTCTTTTCATTGTACTTTGCAATATTTGACTCTCTTGACCATCTTTTTTTTCCTATCAGTGACTCATGTTCAAACTCCAAGCATGACCTGTGAGTCTCTGCTCACTACGGTTTTTCCTTCTTCTCTTGTCCTGTGTCTCTATTACCACCACATTAGTCAGACTTCATGTCCTTTCATTTCCCTTCTCCAGACCACTCTCTTATCCAAGTTAGCACAGTATTAAGGAAATTGAAAATTGGAAGTATCTTAATTAAATCAGAATTCAACTCCACTCATTCTGGTAGATAATAATTTCAACCTCAACATGGTACAAAGGAGACTATGTATTTATTTCTGATTTCCACCTCTTATTGAGTAACATTAATATTTATACCTGACTATATGTAATATGAATATCAAATTAGATCATTTGTGTCAAAGAACTCCCTAAACTATAAACCATACATGTTTGTTATTGTTTCTAGTGATGTTGAGAAGATTGAACAACCCTTCAAACATCCCTCCCATACCTAGATGAGTTAATGATTAGAAACTTTTTCCAAATATGTTTGTTAGAGAGAAAGATAGGACAGACAAATCCAAATCCATATTCTGTAACTTCTAATTATTATTGTTAGATTTTTTTTTCTCTCTTAGCTCTAGGAATGATTTTCTATAGTACTACACAGTTGTCAAGACTATGAGGAATAAGCATTCTCATAGAATGTCAATAATACATCTGTTTGGAGGGCAATTTGGTAAATGGTATTAAAATTTTAAATAAGCAAAAAACTTTATCCCCAGCAAGTCTACCTCTGTGAATCTACCCTACTGAAAAACTCACATAGTTTCACAAAGATCTATGTCTAAGGATGTCCCTTTACAGCATTGTTTGTAAGGATGTTTTTTTAAGTGAGAACAGGTCAAATATCTATCACATAATGAAATACCATTCAACTATTAGAAAGAATAGGTCTCTGTAGAATGATATGCAAAAATATCCAAAATATGTAAGTGGAAAAAAACTGCAAAATATAATGCAGAGTGTAGATTCATTGCTTTTCAAAAACTGCTTATATAAAGTTTGAAAAATATGTACCCTTTACACACACACACATACGTACCCTTTACATGCTCCAGATGACATAAACCAAACTATCTTGGGAAGTGAGAGTGGCCAGCTTCCACTTTGTATTTTTCACATTTCTGAAGGTTGTTTTGCAATAATAAAAGGTATTTGAGCCCTTCCTCAATCCCACACCTCCTCACTATAGCTCTGTCTCCATTCTTCCCCTCTTAGTCAAAGTTCTTGAAAGAGTTACTTATTAAATTCCTTGCCTCCTATTTGCTCTTAAACCACTCCAACCAAGCTCTCAAACTCACCACTCAACTCAAGTTGTACACAGGAAGTGTGCTTAGACCATCTTTATAGTCAAATCCAATCAACACTTTGCAGTCCTCAATTTATTTGACCTCTCAACATCATTTAACACAAATAACCAGTACTTCCTTCTTGGAATGTGTTCCTCCCTTCAATTGTTTTCTCTCTTCTTCTCAACACCCTTCCCTGATCTCTCTCTCCCTGCTGGTCTTTAGATATCAACATTGGCAGAGGTTCTGTACCAGCCTCATCTCACTCTCCATGTTCCTTGGGGAATATCAGCCACTCCTGTAAACTTCGCTTGCCATTTTACCAATCTTTATTTGAATCCAGATCTTACTCCTAAGTTGCAGAACCACAGAATAAGAGACATGTCCAATTCCATCTGTTTAAACTGAATTCACAATTACACACACGCTCGCACGCAAACCCACCCATACGTGGGCACACACACACGTGCTTTTCTTCATAGCTCTCTATTTTAAGGAAAGCCAAGAATCCATACTAGAAACTTTGACTTCATTCTCAACCTTACTAATTTATTTAATCTCTGCCTCTGCCTCCATGGACTTTATATGTCCACATAGCCTCTCTTCTTCCCTGATGCCAGAATGATCCTTTCTAAAATGCAAAATTGATCGTGTCACTCAGTTTGAATGACTCAGGTTCAAACACCATGGCAGGACACAGAAGACCCCAACCTACCTCTCCAAATCTGTTTCTTGATGGCCCCACCTTTGTAAAGCAGCTGCCCATGCACTGAGTTACACAGATTTCTCAGGACTAGCCATGGTCCCTTAAAATCTTGGTTTCTCTTCCTCCAATATTTTTCTCTGATTTAAGCAACTCTGCCTTTCTAGGCCTATGTCATACACACACATACCCCCAGCTTTCACCTGTTTAGCTTTCCAGGGCTACCTATCTCCAGATTGTTCTGAATCCTCCAAGTCCAATTTAAGTGTCCTTCTAAACTCTGTTTATACATCACAATTCCTTACTGTATCACAACAGTCTGTCGTTCTCCAACAATATGTAAACTCCTTGAAAGCAAAGACCCAGTCTTTTTTTAATCTAATACGCACATAAAGAGCATTTACAATGTACAGGCACTTTTCTGTGCTTTATAAATAGTAACTCATCTCTCATAACAATCCTTTGAGGTAAGGAAGTACTATTATTGTCCCCATTTTATAGATGAGAAAATTGAGGCATGGCATGGAGAAGTTCAGTAACTTGCCCAAAATCACACAGCCAATAAGTAGTGGAGCTAAATGCAAACCCAAGCTTTCAGGTTTTAGAGTCTATGCTCTATGCTATTCTATTAACCACTGTATTCCTAAAACCCAGTGACGTGCCTAGCAAATAGCAGGTACTCAATAAATAGTTCTTCAGTGATTAGAACCACTCCTTACCACCACGCATGTACTCAGGACACTGATGGAAGGACTAATAATCCTAAAAGAAGGTGAGTTCGGTTCTCTTGTCTCTCACCCTTTGCAACTGCTAAACAGCTCTTCAGTGACCTTGTGCACCTGGAGCACGTCCTCCCGGATGAGGGTGATGTACAAGGAGCCCTGCAGACACAACTTCCACAGCTTCTGGCACTGAGCGTTGGAGTTGAGGCACCCATGACAAAGAAGAAACCCAACTGCAGGTGGGAAAAACAGTACAGGGGAAGCCTTTTAGAACTTGCTCTCCATGTAACATGTGGCCACATCCACCCCACCTCCTCCCACAAAACTTACTGATAATCCAGCGCTCCATCACTTCCACAGACAGGTACTCACAGGCCATCTGTGAGAAAACAGACAGAGATGGTCAAGTGGTTATTTGATTTGCTCGTCCCCTAAAGAATAGCACACTCAAGACAAAGGTAATCAAGTTAGGGGGCCACCGTGGTGATGCTGGGATTAAAGTCTCAGCACTATCAAGTTATAGACAGCATGAGTTCGATCCCCTACCAGGGAGCTAACTGACATGGCAAAGCAGACCTCTCCTGTCTTACCCACTGCTCCCCTCAGCGGTGTAGCTCAGTAGATCCGCCTATTCTGCTCTCCACAATGTCTCTGGTGAATCCTCTCCCCTCCCACACCTCTGGCCTGTACCCCAGTTTTTTTATGCATAAATAAATAAAAATAAATCTTAAAAAAATAAAAAAGGTAATCAAGTTAGTATTTGAGTATCAAAGCCAACTTTATTTTACCAGAGTGGATTAGGGTAAAACTACTAGCTAGGAAACTTGCTAATAATGGGCACAAGGCTCTGGAAGTAGGTAGAATGAGGCAAAAAGCATATAGCTGAAAGTCAGAACAAATGAAAGGTTTAACATAATGCTCTCCAACAGTTCATTTTTAATAAGTTATTTTTAATAATAAAGCGTAACATTCAAAACCTTTTCATGATTTCTCCATTTCCTTTGGATTCTCTTACCACTGAAAGTATTTATCACTTAATTAGCACTTCTCACTCATCTGTACCTGTATTTTTTTAAAGATTCATTTATTTATGCATACAAGAGCTGGGATACAAGCCAGAGGTGCAGGGCATGAGAGGATTCACCAGAGACAGAATGGGGAGTAGAACAGGCATAGCTACTGCGATACACTGCTGAGGGGAGCAGAGGGCGACACAGGAGAGGTCTGCTGTGCCATGTGGGTCAGCTCCCTGGCTGGGGTTCAAACTCAGGCCACAGTGGCTGACGACAGCTTGATAGTACTGAGACTTAATCCCTGCACCACCTGGGAGGTCCCATCAAGTTGTAGTTTTATGAATACATGGCATATTGTCCCTAAGAGTTCCTTGAATCAAGGCTGCTGGGCCCATGTAGTAAGTAGTTAAATAAAAACAGTTATTAATTAACTGACGCTACACTCAAGATCCTGATGGGCTGAATAGGTGCCTACGGACTCGGTTTCACCCATTTGTTCATTCTGTGACTATTTACTAAGTTCCTTCTAGGTGCAGGCATCTACTAATTGTGATCCAAACAAAAGCTCCCACCGAATCATAATTTTTTAGCTACAAGAAATGATCAGTTTTGAGGTGTCTCTTCAAAGTGGGCTGAAGCACTTTGGGGCTGATATTTCCTGAAGACACACCATCATACGGATGGCCTTGGTGGGTGGAATGCCTCCACTAACAAGAGGAAAAGAGAACTCACTGTGTCTGAATTAGCAGGGTTAATCATGGTTGCTGGGCTGCTAATGAGACTTAGAAGCTGGGCACTGCGCCACTGCTCAGCCCCCTGGTTCCTTCGGACAAAGAGGAAGTATAAAGAGAGGAGGGCTCCACTCACAGCCTGTGGGGAAAAACAAACAAATCCTTAGCGTCAATGACAGGAACAATGTACTTCGAGGAACTCTCCACTCATTCAGGGAACTTGCCTTTGTGTGAGGCCCAAACTCCTCTGTCAGTTTCTTCAGAGGCTGGTCATACTCCAAGACCATCTGACCCAGACGGGCAAAACTGGAATCACTAGAAGCAAGCACAGGAAAGAGGAACTACAGACCTCCCTTAACCATGATATAAACTTTATGTCTGCATACAGGATAAAGATAGGCTAGCATCTCTACCACTTCCAAAGATATACATACTAAACTGAATTGCCTATATAGATAAGCCACTCCTGGCCCCGGGATACTAAACTATGATTCAATAAAACCACATAATTTGAGGTGGGTCCTTTTACAATAACCTGAAAAGTGGAAGCCAGTCCAGGATTAAAAACTAATCAGAAACAATGCAAACTGGATGATCCACTGGCAAATATTTAAAAGTTCACTACACATAAAAGTCACTTGTTGGTGTATGCCCTTATAAATAGTCTCAGTTGTTTTATTTTGCCTGGGTCATCATGTAGATTATTATTCTCATATGAGAAAGCATGGACTCTATTTCCTTTATATCAACCTCCCACCTGATAGCACCACATTTGAGCCTCTTCACCGCATATACCCTGTAACTCACCTGTGCCCGTGCAGCATCTCATGAGCACAGTTGTATGTGCCAATGAGTATTTTTCGATCCTCAATCCGTGACAGAAGTAAAATAACTGAGGTGTAAGTCACAATCAAGTCCAGGTAACACCGAGTGAAGTCAAAGTTAAGATTCTACAAGGAAAACACAGAGGAACCCAAGAAGAGCAAAGCCAATTGATCCCTATTTTCCCGACCATCCCAGAGAGTGCCAAATAGACTCTAAAGGGTCGGTTTAGAGGAACTCACAGAATTGAAAATTCCAAAGGAGAACACAGGAACAAAAGTCAGTGGAACAAGAGTGGGCTCAAGATACAAGGAAGCCAGGAAATAAAGTAGCATTTAGGAGTAGGAGAACGTAAAGTAAGATATGTGTAATTTCTATTTCAAATAAATCACATTGCTCAGCTCCTTACCAAATACAAACACTTTAACTTCAGCATTTTTTACAAAAGAATTATAGTCCTGGAATGAAAAAGTCATTCCTCCAGTCTCATCCCATCCCACACTGTCCCAACCAAGACCTGGTCTTTTTTGTGGCTCTTGGATAGAAAAGAGTTGCAAAGAATCTTACGATATCAAAATGGCACTGGCAGGCATCAATGGTGTTGAGAAGTTCATATACATGATCCTAGGAGGAGAATTGGAAATGAGAATGAATGAAGAGAAGATGGTATCTTCCTACCAAAATTTGAGGGAATGGGTTCTCTCCCTTAGATCCCAGAGAGTTACTGAGTAACATAATTGAGGAAAGCACTACTGAACCTCTGAGCATCCCTCCTCTCTCAGTGGCCCAAATGCCTGCATTTCCACAATCACAAGACATTATTATATTACACATACTTTCATATCTTAACTGAGTGGCACCCCTCTTCCATAAAAAAAGTCACAAAATGCAGATTACCTGATAGGCCACACCCTGACACCCTGTGTACTCTTTTTCATAGGAATGAGCATTTGCTTTGTTCCCAATTCCTGGCCTATTCACTGCGCATTGGTACTTTTATTTGAACAAAAGTAGAACTGCTTGAGTGTGTTCTAAAGAGTTAAGTTAGCCAAAAGCTAACTTAAAATAATATACAAATGGTCAATAAGCACATGAAAAGATGCTCAATCAATATTAATCATCAGGAAAATACAAATTAAAACCACAATAAGATACCACCTCATACCTACTAGCATGGCTAAAATTTGATTCAGATAATAGCAAGTGCCAATAAGACTGTGGTGTGGAAAAAATAGAATGATGACTTTGGAAAAAAGTTTGGCCATTTCTTATGAAAGTAAACATACAAATATCATATAATTTAGCAATTCAACTTCTAGATTATTTACTCACATAAAATGAAAAATATGTCCCACAGTGATTTCTCCACAAATGTTTATAGCAACTTACATATCATGGCCAAAAGCTGGACACAATCAAAATGTCCATCAACAGGTAAATGAATAAACAAATTATATCCATACAATGGAATAGTCCTCAGCCAAATAAGAAAATGAATCAAAAATAAATAAAACATACAAAAAAATCTCAAAACATTATGTTAGCTGAAAGAAGCTAGACACAAAACACGTTATAGAGATTCTAATCATAACCTCCAGAATAAAGAATAATCTAATATGAAAAGCAGATCAGTAGTTGTCTCTCCAGGAGTTAGAGAGGTAGGAACTAAATGGGGAGGGGCAGGAGACTTTGTGCTAATTAAAATATCCTTTCCTTTGATTATGGTGACGGTTACACAGGTATACACATTTGTCAAACTTATTAAAATATATGGGGAAAAGCTGCTTCCAAGTTATCACCCCAGTAAGGGGAAACTATAATATCTAAACTAACATATTGGGAAACTGAAGCTAAGAGCAGTTAATAAACTTGCCCCCAAATCACAAACTACTGGGGCATAGAACCAGAATTATAGCACAGAGCCCATGATCTTCCTCTGCGCTACATGACCTCTACACATACATGTAGGTCTGTGCTGACTCATTTGCTAGGAGGGACTACTTACAACTAATTTCTGCAACCCAATTCCTATGGGATATAACAGAGGGTCACTTTTACTCACTCACATAACCAATGTCATTATACAGGCCTTATATTCTAAAAACCAGAATGAATGGAATTAATATCTGTTGGCCTATTACTTTACTATCTGCTAAATACTGAGTTTGATATTTTCCACGCATTATTTCATTTGATTCTCACAAAATCCTATATATTTTATTTGCCTATTTATAGGTAAAGAAACTGAGGAGTGAAAGACATACATTGTATAAGTCATACACTGTATAACTGGTAAAGTCAAAATTTGAAGAGCCTGGAAATACAAGGAAGGCTGGAAAATTTTCTCATTCAAAGACTAAGGAGACACGACAACTAAATTCAATGTATGATCCTTGAGAGACTAAAGAAATGTGAATGTAAAATGTGAATGGCCTATATATTAACTAATAATATTATAGCAATGTTACATTTCCTGAGTACCATAATTGTGTTAGAGTTATGTAAGTGTATTTTTGGTCTTAGCAGATGTATGCTAAAAGTACTTAGGAAGGGAAATATCACGTCCACAACTAACTCAAATGGTTTAGGAAAGAAACTGAAAGGTAAGTAAACATGAAAATATATAAACAATAAGTATATCCAGGAAAAGAATAGAATATTCATTATACTACTCTTGTAATTTCAGTAGAATTGTAATAAGATATTGGGAGGAATTTTTTAAAATTTAAACTGAAATACGAGAAGTATATAGTTTAGTAAAGTCAATCATAATCCACCCCAATGATAGCTATTTTTAACATTTTAATACATAATATTTCAAATCTTTCCTATAGATGTACTAATTCTATGTGTATACAGTTTGTGTATCTTTTAAAATAAAAAAGTATCATATACTATGCAGCAAATGACTTTCATTTAGCAATACAATTAAGATATTCCTCATATAGTACATCTTATTTTTTTCAAGAAACAATATTAAGTGACATAAATGAACATTTTCTAAAGAAGGAATAGCCTCTGAAGATCAAGCCTATATTGGGGACCTGGGCTAGGAGGACTCACCCGAAATTCCATGACATCCACAAATGACTGGTAGTAGTTGGTAAGGAATCTAATTATCTCTGTTTTTTCCCGTTGTATGGGTCCTAAGTGTTGCTGAGAGAAACAGGAAAAAATTTTGAAACACAAAATACAATGATAATTGATTACAGTAACCCAAGAAAAACAGGGGTTAATTCCCAAAAGTGTCCTTCAAGAAGGTTGAAACACACTGAGAGAGGAAGCTGGAAATTCTCAATGTTGTTATGGTCTTTAAACAGAGGCGATTATGTAGGTAGGATGGTTGCATGTAATCCCAACTAGCTATAGAAAGTGCTAATAGGAGGAAATTCAAGGTCCCTCTCAGTTTAAGAGGTTGACTATATCAAAGTCAAAAGAGGCAAAATGAGAAGATGCTACAGGTAAGGTGGTAAGAAATTTAGGGCTAACATTTCATAAATGAGAAATGCATTTTAAAACAATTAGTAAAGAAACATTTTGCTTTGTGGGAAACAGGAACAACAATAAAACATCTACACCCTGCTGGGCTGACAAAACTGCCTTCCTCCACAAGAATAAAGTGTTCTCATGAGCCTCTGAGTAGAGAAAGGTCAATACTTTGCTACAATTTACCCAGGAGATTTCCATCCTATTCAGAATTCTTAAGACTACAACCACCTAATGCCTGGTGGTTGAGCCTAGGAAAGCTAAAGGAAGCTACTCCACCTGCTGCCCAGTTCAAAGAGAGGCAGGCTAGTGTAAAGTCAAGCGCAGTTATTTCAGAAAAAGGAAATGGGAGGCACCAAGTTCTCACCGTGCTGTTTCGGACATCTATGTTGGGAAATTTCTTGTTGATATATTTGAGAGATGACTCCATGGACTTTTCCACTAAGAAAGATGGCTTGGATTTGGGGTCTGAACATGTCTGCATAGACAAACCACACTATATGTCAATATACAGCAACCCTTTCTCATGGCCCTCAGAAACATACCTCTTCTTACATCACTCATTCTCTCTTAGGGAAAGGGGACCTGGGAATTAATGATTAAAAAGCACAAGAGTACATCAGGAACAAGTTCCAGAACATTAAGTCGACTATCAGAAGAGCTAAATAACCTCGACATCTTGTCTTGCCGGGTGAAGCTTAATGTCTGCCTGGCCCCAGCACAAAGAGGAAGCTCTCTCCCTACCCCGCGGCCGGCCGAAGCCGGAAAGAATGAGAAAAGCAGCTGCTCAGGAGGCAGACTTTGTGAGAGACAGCGTCACGATCATGTCCGCTGTATCTCATCCCAGAGAGCATTTATAGGAGACAGGGGACAGAGAAAACACATTCCTGGTGATTTGTTTCATTATGAAATGGACAGAAGTCCACTCCCCAAGCCCCCCATTTCCTCTTCCAGGAACTCCTGACTCCCAGGCCTGTCATCATCTCTTTACTGCCCTCAGTCCAGCCCCTAACCTGGCTCTTGCCAAGAGCTTCTCCCAACTCCATAGCTCCTATGCCAAACACACACATATGCAACCACAGCACAGACTGAGACCCAGAAGGCACCTACCCTTTTTAATCTAAATATCATTTGTATTTTTTCCTCTTAGGGAAGAACTTTCATGGAAAACTTTTTATCAAAGTTCTACCTTAATATGGATGTCTTCAGAGTATGGGGTATCAGCAATAAAATAGGAAGGCCAAGAATTCTACACCTCAGATATTCATCCAAAGGACTCAAAACACAATTATTTCCCACCCCCAGCTCTACCCCAATACCCAGAAAAAAATTAAACCCTTTCGTTTGGGTAAGATTCATACCCAGGAAAGGGAAGCCCTGAAACAAGCATCGTCTTGTGTACCCCAGTATTAACTGGACCATATAATGTGATTGACTGATGATGAGTTAAGCCAGCCAGTGAGTAGGGAGTCTACACTGGAGCTGCAGGCCTCAGGGTGCCCTGCCCTGCGACTGCCAGAGTGTTTAGCGGTAGGCCAGTTGCTCACGCTTACCTTCTTGATGTTATATATACGGATGAGAACCCCCTGACCTCGATCATTCAGTATAGTAAGCTTCTCTGCCAGTTTATGCTGGTAGGCTGAGGTTAAAGACATGATGGCCACTCAGAGAGGTGCATCCAGACAGCAGTGCTTGGTCTCCCCAAATACTTTCAGCTTGGGCGGTGACACCCACAGGGTGGAGGGACCCAGCCTGGTTGGTGTGCTAGTCTTCCTGTCTCCTCTGCAATTGGCTCATGGGTTAAAGCAGTCATTGAGGCTCACAGGCCCTGACAAACTTCTTCTTCCTCTTGCACACTCAGCAGGGGAGACTTCCTCTTTTTGCTCAGACTCAGATGGGTGGAGGCACAGGAAAGGGACAGACTGTCAAAGCTCTTCAAAATCCAAAGCCAAGATTTTTGGCCTTGCCCCGGCAAGGCACAGGGGTTCTCGATGATTCTGAGCAGCCAGGTCAAGGAGTCCTGGAGCCCTCAGTGGCTTTTTCAGGCTCTTATTAAACATTATCTCAGAGGTGACCAGGTGCACAGCAGGCAGGGGTGCCAGCGAGCCAGGAGGCTGTCAGGCCTCCTAGCCCCCGGCGCATCTTCACTCTCTGGGCTCTCATCTCCGCTTCTCCTCTTCTCCTCTTCACTCTTCTATGCTCTCACATCTCCTCTGGTGGGCTCATGACGCCACCCTTATACGCCCTGTGTCTAACTAAGCCCAGGCGTGCCCACTTGTGCATGTCCACACCCTACTTGAGGTAGGTGTGCATGCAGAACCACAAGTGTCCATGATCCACACCAATAGCGGGAAGGCAGAAAAGCCTGACACTACACCCCTCCACAAGTGTCTTCTACAGAGCGCTATAGCAGACAAACAAGTATCCATCATCCCATATGCGATTGCCTTTATTCTTTCCCTCTTTTTTATCCCCATGAACAATGACTGCCATTCTTTACTGGATATTAGATGCACCCATTTTTATGGCCCAAAACAAATCCCAAATCCTCCTAACTACCCCCAACCAATGTCAAATATTACATATAACATTGCTTTCACTGTTATATCTTTAAATATATGGCTTATCTCTCCCAACTATTTAAGTTCCTTAATGACAGGAATCAGATCTAATACTTTTGGGCCTCCCTGGTGGCCTGGTGGTTAAGTCTCAGCACTATCACCACTACAGCTGGAGTTGGATCCCCAGCCAGGGAGGGGACCCACACGGCACAGTAGACCTCTCCTGTGTCACCCACTGCTCCCCTCAGAGGTAGATTTCAGTAGATCCACCTGTTCTGCCCCCCCACTCTGTCTCTGGTGAATCCTCTCAACCCCTGCACCTCTGGTCCTCTGTAGTGACAGGAAAGGGACACAGGGCAGGTTTGGGATGGTTCTAGCAGACGGGGATAAAGGAAGGAGTCTTGGAGCCCTCGGTGGCTTTTACACTTTTTATTGTCAGAGGTGACCAGGTACATGGCAGTCAGGGGTGCTGGGGGGTCGGGAGGCTGGCAGGCCTCCTAGCCCCTCACGCATCTCACCTTCTCGGCTGCTTTGCTGCTGGCGTCCTGTTCCTCCAACTGCCATTGCTGCTCTCGCTGCTGCTGGTTAGTACTGGCATCCTCGTGACGCCGCCTCTATATGCCCGTGTCCAGACCCAGGTGCGCCCACTTGCACATGCCCACCTAGGCATGCGTGCAGTACCGCAGGTGTCCATCATTATATCAGTGGTGGGAGGGTGGAAAAGCCTGAGGCTTTTCTCAGACACTACACACTCTATGCAAAAAAAAATAGACAGACAGATAGATAGATAGTACTTTTTAATTTCCCTTCCAATGCTTTTAGTACAGTGTTGTTGTTGTTAATTTATTTAAACATGTGACTTGCTCAGTAATTTAATACAATGATTTTCAAAGTATGATCCAGCAGCATTAATAACACCTGGAAACTTGTTAGACATGGAAATTCTCAGGGCCCACCACTAATGAATCTAAAATTCTGGGATAAGATCCAAAACTGTTATGAGAAGCCCTCCAGGTAATTCCAATATACTCTCAATCTGGAGAAGCACAGTTCTACTATAATGGTTCTTAATGGTGCTTGAGAAACTGAAGCCCTCTGAGAGTCAGGGTTCGTAGGTCTGCATTTACAAGTCTCCTAGGAGACTTTAGTACAAGTGTCCCACTGGATGTGTCAAGAAACACTGATCTAGAACAGAGTGGACAGAGTAGCCACTCAATAAGTATGCTGATTTATCTGAATTACTAAGACTTACTTGGGAGATAGAACCCATGAAGAACAAATTAACTGAGGTTAACAAGGAGAAACAAGTAACAATCTTTATAAATCTTAGAAGACTAGATGAATCTTTGCACTAAACTGTCTTGCCATTCCAACCATGCTTTAACTCCCTAACTTAAGAAAACTAGTTCACTTTGTAGTCTTTTTCAAGGCAAAAAGCCCTTGAAAAAAAATTCTAAATCAAACAAAGATGTCTTAATATCTACCTCCTTTGCAATACCTTTTCCTCACTTTTCAACCATTCTCAATTTCCATACCCAGGATGCTCATATTGTCCCAATAAGACTGGCATAGAGGGGAAAGGGAGTTGATTATTATAAGGAATGCTCCAAGTTTACTCCCAAGAGCCTCCCTGGTGGCGCAAGGGGTTAAGTCTCAGCACTATGAAGCTATCCACAGCTGCCTCCGCAGCAAGAGTTCTATCCCTGGTCAAGGAGATGACCCACACAGCCCAGCAGACCTCTCCTGTCTCACCTGCTGCTCCTCTCAGCAGTGTATTTCAGTAGAACTGCCTGTTCTGCTCCCCACTCTGTCTCTCACCTCCCACTCCTGCACCTCTGGCCTACACCCCAGCTCTTGCATACATGAATAAATAAAATAAATCTTTGGGAAAAAAAGGTATTCTACCAAAAGAATGTATTTTAAACAAACAAGATTGAAATTTATTCAAACATGTGACTTTCCCAGTAATTTAATACAGTGATTTTTCAAAGTATGATCCAGTAGCATTAATATCACCTGGAAACTTAATAGACATGGAAATTCTCAGGGCCCACCACTAATGAAGCTAAACAAGTTAACATATGAACTTTCAAAAATCTCTAAGAGAGACATTACATTTTTGGAAAATGTAATGCCTTCCAGTTTATTTACTGGACTGTAACCCTAGAAAGCTATGGGCCTGGCATAGGCGATATGGCCCTAAAGATTGAATCATCTGCTGTTGTGAAAGAAACCCAGGTTCTACTAAAGAGATCTGTGGGATCTCTAGTGGTTGTTCACCTTGATGGGGGGAAATAAAGAGCAGGTGGTGAGATGCCCACAGCTAGGAAACTGAGCAGCAGCGTAACAGCAGGCTTCTTCCAGGTTAGTACAGATCTGGCTCTACCTCACTTGCATTTCCTTTTTTTTTTAATTTATTTATTTATGCATACAAGCACTGGGGTACAGGCCAGAGGTGTGGGATGGTGAGAGAATCCACCAGACAGAGCAGGGAGCAGAATAGGCAGATTGACAGAAACACACTGCTGAGGGGAGCAGTGGGCGAGGCAGGAGAGGTCTGCCTGCGCCATGTGGGTCATCTTCCCAGCCAGTGGCAGGGATCGAACCCATGTTGCAGTAGCTATGGTTTAGCTTCATAGTGCGTTGCTTAGCCCACTGCACCACCAGGGAGGGTCCCTCACTTGCATTTCTTATCATGATACTGAAAATTCTGTTGAAGACTCCAAACCAAGCCAATCTTATTTTCAGCTATTCCCTGGTAGGTACTCCCGAGTCTAGTAAGAACTATGTCCTCAGTCTACTGTGGGTGTGTTTTGCTCATTTCTGCCTTTCTGACTTCACTCATGTGTGCTTTCCCCATTGAAAACCCCATTAAACCCTATTCAACCTTCAGCTCAGATAGTCCCAAGTCCAATTCATGCTGATCTCCTACAACCCCACACTCTACATCTAAATTAGGTTCCACCTTTAATTGCACCTTTTCTGTCACTCTCGCTCAACTCTAAGATTGGTAGAGTCTGGAAACACTCATGACTATACTTGGTGTATGAGAAAAGCCTACATTTTGTCTTCAGGACGATCTGGGGCTCAAGTGTAGTTGAGTATAGAGGGTTGAGCCTTATGACTTAGAAGCTAAGAGCTCAGATTCTGGAGTCAGGCAGCTTGAGCTCACATTCCAACTCTCCAGCTCTCAGTTTCCCTGCCTGTAAAATGGTCATGATATTTATAATAGTTCCTGTCGCATAAGGCTACTGTGTCTATTAGGTAAGTGTAGGATCAGTGGAAAGTGATCAGGCTTTTTCGCCCTTCTGCCATTGTGGTGATGGACACCTGTGGTCCTGCACGCATGCCTAATGGCAGGCACCTCAATAGCATGTGGGCATGCGCAAGTGGACTCACTTGGGCTGACACACGCAGCATATAAGGATGGTGTCACGAGGACACCAGCAGAGAACAGAGAAGAGAGAGAGGAGATGGCCAGAGCAAAGAGAACAGAATCCAGAGAATGAAGATTCGCCAGGGGCTAGAAGACCTGCCAGTCTCCTATGCAACCCTCCCCCCAGCCTCCCCACCTGCCATGCACCTGGTCACCTCTGATGTAAAGAGTAATAAAAGCCTGAAAAAGTCACTGAGGGCTCCAGAACTCCTCAACCCATCTGCTCTGATCATGAAGAACCCGCTCCACACCTTGCTGGCACTAGAGTAAGTTACTACATATAAGGTGATGACCGACTTATTTACTATGTACCCGGTACTTTACAAGGAATATCTCAAATAATATTAATAATGTGCTAGCTTTGTTAACTTCAGGTCATTTATCACCACTGAGTTGGTTTCCTGATCTACAAAATGGTAACCCCTCATACAACATGGAAGTGATTAAATAATGGAGCATATGTAAACATTTGGCTAAATATCTGGTACATTGGATTAGGAAGCCCAAAAGCAAAGTAATCTTTTATTTTTTAAGCAGGTAGTGAACTTATGTTACTATCTATAGAATTCTACCCCATCAAGAAGGCAAGCCAAAGAAGAAGAAAGCAAGCCACGTTTGAAGACAGGAGTATTCATGCCTATGGTAGTCTTTAGGGAAATGACACTGGAAAGATGAGACTAGCTCTTCCTGGAAACTGAAAGGACCTTCTAAGGGTAGTATAACTACTCCAGAGCATGGCCTTGTAGCCCTGACTACAAATAAGAATCCCCTGTGGGGATTCTTTAAAGCCACAGTGATCCAAGTTCTAATTCAATAGTTCTGGTGTAGGGTCAAAGGATCTGTCACTTTAAAACTATTCAGTGCGTCTCATGTACAACCAAGATTGAGAACCACTTCTCCAAGACTTAACTGTGACATCAAAACTTCCAAACCTCTGCGAAACCACAGAACACATATGGAAGGAGATCAACTGAATAGCTTGATTCGCATCATTTGACTGAAAGATAATGTGCTTTCTCTCTCCTTAAACTTCAGCTATTTGCCTTATGGAAGGGCTATTTTCTTCTTCACATTGACACTTCTCTTCCGATTCTTGAGAGATACAGCTTCAAGGATAAGGTGTGTCTCAGGAGGCTTAAGACTAGGTTTAAGTGTCAGGTAGCTTCAAGGTCGGACTATTCTTGCCACACATGACATGTCTTAAACCAAATGGCCTCCATTATAGTCTATGGGCCCTACTTAGGATATTTGACAATCAACAATTAAGTGAATGATCCAAGATCACCAATTCCTGTTACATATCCTTAAGCACCCTTTATTAAGACCAGCCTTGTCAGTCAGTCAAAATCATACTTTTCTAGGTAGCTAGCTAGAATAAGAGCGGGGGGGGGGGGTGGTTGTTATCTGAGGACTACAGTTAGGTGTTAAAGCTCTCTTTCCATTTTCTTTAAATCTAAAAGATAACTGAATACAACACTAGATTACACTGCAGCTTTTATTTTTCTAGATAAATTCACTTCATAATAAGTGTTCATGGCTCTAATATAATCATTAATATGTAGTATAAGCTTTAACCATCCTGGCTTGTATTCCTAAAAGGCACCTGAGGTTAAATCCCTGGACTTTATCACCTATTAAACACCCTCAGGTAAACCTGACATTTAACAGTCTAGCCCTGTGCCCTTTGTCTATGTGATGCAAAGCAGAATAGACATGGACTATTTTAGGCACTTTTCTATCCCTATTACTTATGCCAATCTGCCTCGGTCTTTTCTCCCCTATCAGACTAGGTTATCCCTGCTTTGCAGAAATCTCAGCTGTAGCTGTTGCCTGGAAACTTGGGAGTCCTTGAAGTAAGTATCTGCCATGAGAGCTAGAGATAACTAGCCATAAGGAAAAGTAGACCTCCTCCTATTGGCAGTAGAAACAGCAAATCTGAGATGGTGTATTCTTAGTTCGTATCTAGAAGTCTTCAAATGTTAATGCCCACAGCCTGGCATTCTAAAATAATTATACCATTGCCTGAACTTTGAACGTGAAACTACTATTCATTCTTCCAATGCCTTCTCCCCAAAATTGGCTATGCTGACTGACACAGACATCCCTGTCTAGAAAAGAGCTTAATTTAAATAGGTTTGGAGAAGAAACAGAAGGGAGGGTAAAAGAAACCAGCTCCCCCAGCCTTGTTTTCTCCAGCTCTCAAGCTTATGCCGTTAAATTTCATCTTACTCCAGAACTATGAACTTTCCAAGGAACTACCTGCTTTTAAAACTCTTTGGGTGCAAAGTACTCTACTTGAAACTGCCTCTATGCCTAAAATGAATGTACAAATGTTGACTTTTGGGTCTGCTAAAACATTTAAGTAGTGAATTTCTAAGGCATTGAAGTAGTAGTAATCTGACTGACTAGGCTATGCTTTAGCTCTGTGAAACTTTTCACAGGTAAGACTTGAGACACCTATATATCTTTCACACTCTCCTTCTGAAAACATAAAACAGGCCTATGTCAAAATGATCTAATTTTAAATGTCGATATTTTTTTTTGCCAACCCACGGTTCCTGCAAGTAGGCCTCATGGAGCCAGAAGCCTTAGAAATATGTCCTTATGACCCAAACCACAGGATGCCAGCCAGCAGATTACAGTACCACCTGGCATCATGTAAAAAGGTAAGTTTTCCTGATAATAACTGTTAGGCCACTGCAGGGAGAAAAATAAGCTGAGAACATAAAACATTAAAGACTTTTTTTTAAAAAAGAATAAGCTTCTGACCAAACGTAGCACCTTGACCATGGTGTGTCGTCAGCATCTCCTGAAAGGAATGAAGAGTAGAATACAGACAAAACCTAATAGCCATTTAACAAGAACTCCTTTCTTTTAGAAAAATCCAAAGATAGCTAAAAAGATGGCTAACTGCAAATATAATGCTTGCCATGTGGTCCTAATCAAAAGACTCAAGGAACATGAAGCGAATTGTGTCAACAGAACTGCCGTAGATGAAGGTAAGGTTTTTTGTTTTGTTTTGGGGGAAGATGAGTGGGGTCAAGCTCCACAGCCCCTCGCCCTCCATAGTTCATAACTACGGGAAATCTTAGCCAAATGAGAGGAATGAAAAATAAAAAAAAAATTTCTCCTCTGCTTCCATAACATCTGGACTACTTTCTTTCAGGGCTGTTTAATCTTCCAAAAGTTATTTCTCCAAATTCAGAAGCAAATGAAAAACCTTCGAATGACGCCAATCAGACCCCTGATTCTGAAGCCTGGAATGTAGGTAAGCACGGACGAAACGGTGAGCAGAGTCAGATACGAAGGCTTAGCCCCTGAATATTTTGTAGTTATGAAGTCCTCTAGCCCTGAATAATTGTCCTCATACTCTTCCCACCAAATCCTTCACCAAAATGATCTGAGAATTTCATCTGTCTCAGGAAAAGCAATTCAGTAAGAAGGAGTCTAATTAAAATCTAAATTCATTTATAACAGTGAAGAGTCTTATCAATACCTAACAACTTCTAATAAAAAAAATGACCAAATCTAAAAGGTTGGGATTCATTCCATCACCCGTGCTAATTTCTCTAAGTGTGTTATAATGAAAACCTATTAGCTTTTTAGTCAGTTCTAAATTCCTCACCTCTGGCCCTAAGGAAAGTTAGTACTTAAACACATTTTCCTCATCTATAAAAGGAATTATACCTACCTCATCAGATAGACTAATAGTAAATAAAGACATATGTCTGTTAGAACAATAAAACCTTCACTAACAAATAAAGTTAAATTGTGTTAATACCATGGTTTAACATACGGACGTTTCCTTGAAACAATCCCAGTGCATGTTTTCAGTGAGGGAGGGGAATAATTCGAGAACATAGTTTCGGTTCTTCTTGTCACTAGCTTCCCCAGCTGCCACAAAAAGGGTGAAGGTGAAGCTGCAGCTTACAGCCCAAAATAGAATATTTCCATTCACATTCCATTGACCAAAAACCAGTCACATCACTGTGCCTAAATGTGAGGGTGGTAGGGCTGTAGTACCTAGCTGAGCAGTGGCCCCCCAAAACCACTACAAAAAAAGACACTCAAATCTGCCAGCCGCCTTTGTAACATATAAAAACTCTCAGGACTTGTTACTTCTTCCCTCTCTCCTTCTTTCTAGATAACATGCATCATTCTCCTTCATTTGTTCTTAAGACATTTGGTCCCAAAATGCTGGTGTGTGAAAGGTAAGAAAGTCAGCTTACAGAAGTTACTGGACTAGAGAACAGAATACCTACCTTTATGTTGAACTCTCTTTTTTTAAAAAAAAATTTACTTATTTATGCATACAAGAACTGGGGTACAGGCCAGAGGCATGCGGGATGAGAGGATTTACTGGAGACAGAGTGGTGAACAGAACAGACAGATGGACTGAAATACACTGTTGAGGGGAGCAGCGGGCTAGACAGGAGAGGTCTGCAGCGCCATGTGGGTCCCCTCCCTGGCAGGGATTGAACTCATGCTACAGTGGCTGTGTTTGCTTCATAGTGGTTGTTTAACCCACTGCGTCACCTGGGAGGCCCCTACATTGAACTCTTAAAGTGAGATGGCTATTAGGTCACTGGCAGGGCAGAAGACTAAGCTCCAGTTACTCTGAAAGACTAAGCTCCAGTTACTCTGAAAGGGTTTTTGGATCCTTGGGTTCTTTTCTATGGCTCTGCTTAGGACTTTAATCCTTCAAGGGCTTAATTACATAAGATTCTCTGATTCTAAGATTTTCAATGAATAAAAAAGTAATTCTAAAACTATCAAAGGGAAAGAATTAATAAACAATACATGAACCAGATCAGAATCCCCAACCAGGGCTTCCCTGGTAGCACAAGGGATTGAGTGCCCCCATGTGGGGCTTTTGCAGCCACTGTAACACGGGTTTGATCCCCACCTAGGGAGTCAACCCACATGTCATGGCAGACCTCTCTTGTCTCCCATCTCACCTGCTCTCCCTTCAGCAGTGTATTTCAGTCTACCTGCCTGTTCTGTTCCCCACTCTGTTTCTGGTGAGTCCTCTCACCCCCCATACCTCTGACCTGTACCACAGCTCTTGTACACATAAATGAAAGTCTTTAAAAAAAATCCCCAACCAAAGAGCTTGAAGGGTTGAAGGGCATACCCAAGAGGTAGGATCCATCACTGGAGTGTCACACACACACACACACACACACACACACACACGGGGAAGGGAAGGCAAGGCACAAAGGAATAATATCAAAGAAGCTAGCACAAAATCACTAATTTCTGCTCTGACATGGTAATACCAACCATTTTTTGAGGCTAAAGTTTATCTAGACTAATTCTCTAGTTCTGGTTTTCAATTTAACTTTTTCTGTCATCTCCCACAGTGACTTGAAAAACATAAAAAAAGACAACATAGATACTATATCTTCTAACAAAAGTTAAGTCCTGGCAAAAAGGTAGAGTAACATTTTTATACTACTATTGCTTTAACTATGATACTACTATAATTTTAATATCACTAGTACTTTGTTCCAAATTTTCAAGATTCTTAGGCAAGCTTTTCTTTAAAAAAAAAAACCACACCACACCACATTTTCTATTCTAAGATCTCCTCCCCCACAATAGAATACAGGAAAAGTCTTAACAGCTTTAAATCAAACTTCAGAGAAATAGCTGTCTAGAACTCTATTTGAAGTGCCACTAACACATCAAGCTTAGATCTTCCTTAAAAACACGTGCTATCAAAGCAATACTAATTCAATGTTCTCCTTCTGTCTACAGGTCAGGAAAACTGATGATGGAGAAGTCATGGATTAAAAAGCAAGCAGAAAGATGATTATTTTAGTCTTTTTAAAAACTTTGGGTAACTCTTACCTGTCAAGTTTTAGGTAACTCTCGTCATTGTTGGCATCTAAACATGTTTTTATTTGTTTAAATAAAGCATATTTTCCTATGACAAATTTCAGTAGTTTTAGTCTTTCTTGTTTTCATATCCTCATTTGTTAATAAAAGGCTTAAAGGGCTTATTGCCTATTTCCCTTATTACAGGAAATACAGTCACCATGTGGACCATTAATGCTATTCCTTAATTAGGTTCCTTATCCAATTTTTCTCTCTTACATTCAAGTCATTTCCTATATGAACATCAGATCAACTATCTTCAATCATTTATACAAATCTCTCATGCTTAGAAGATAGTTTTTATGACAAGTCGAGTTCAGAACAAGGCTACAAATCTACCTTCCTAACTCTGTAGAAGTCAATTTTTCCCCATCTTAAATACACTTTATTCTTTTTTTTTTTTTCTCGGAGATAGTGAATTTATAAATATAGAAGTGGTTACACAAAGATGGCCTTGAAGAGTGGTCACACACCCCACTCTTAAGGAATAAAAACATCACTTATGAAGCAATTGTATCATTCAAAATCTAGGTGCCATGGGCCCTCCCTGGTGGCCTAGGGGTTAAGTTTCAGCGCTATCCCCTCTATAACCTGAGGTCAATCCCCAGCCAGGGAGGTAACCCACATGGTGCAGCAGAGCTCTCCTGTCTCACCTGTTGCTCCCCTCAGCAGTGTATTTCAGTAGATGCACCTGTTCTGCTCCCCACTCTGGTTTTGGTGAACCTTTCATACATCCCTTGCACCTCTGACCTACACACCAGTTCTTCTATGCAAAAATAAAAAAAAAAATCTAGGTCCCAAATCTCACTTGAAGGAGTACTGAGCCTTGAAAGAAGGTACAATAGAAACTAAAACAGAACCCTCTTTTTGGCTTTTAACATACACTTAGTCAAAGCTTCAAGAATGAACAAACTTTACATACACATATAAATCCACCTCTGGCAACTGACAGTGGCACCTGGGTACCTAAGTTCAGTCTTTGCATTTGCTCTCAACTCTCCCTTCTCTGCAAAACCCTGGTTTGGGAGATTCATAAACACAAAGTTCAATTCACTTTAAAAATCACTCTTGGGCCTCCCTGGTGGCACAAGGGGTTAAGGAGCAGCACTATGAAGCTATCTGCAGTCACTGCAGCATGAGGAAGGTGACCCACATGGCATAGCGGACCTCTCCTGTCTTGCCCACTGGTCCCCTCAGCAGTGTATTTCAGTCAATTTGTCTGTTCTGCTCCCCACTATGGTGAATCCTCTCACAACCCACATCTCTGGCTTGTACCCCAATTCTTGTATACATGAATAAATCTTTAAGAAAATAAATAAAAATCACTTTTCCTTTCAACCATTCAAGTCCCTGTTTTAACTTATTTTTCATCAAGTTCAATTCTTTTTTTTTTTTTGGTAAAGATTTATTTATGTGTACAGGAGCTGGGGTACAGGCCAGAGGTGTGGGGGTGAGAGGATTCACCAGAGACAGAGTGGGGAACAGGCAGATGGACTGAAACACACTGCTGAGGGGAGCAGTGGGCGAGGCAGGAGAGGTCTGCTGCGCCATGTGGGTTCCCTCCCTGGCTGGGGATCGAACTCATGCTGCTGTGCTTCGGATGCTTCATAGTGCGGCGCTCAACCCACTGCGCCACCAGGGAGGCCCCAAGTTCAATTCTTAATCCTCACCTCATTTAAACAATCTTTGCCTCTCAAGTCAACCATACCACAAGACTTCATGAGGGAAGACAGTGTCATAGTCTACTTTGTATCTGCTACTACCCCCACTTGTTAGTGCATCTAGTAGATATCCAAATACTTCATGCTTAAACCAAGCCAAGACTTAATTTAAAACAGACCAAAATTAGTTCCTCTTAAGCTATAATTTTTTTATTGCAGCTACCTAATTTTAAAGAATTACTTTGGGGTTTTTCTACTTTACTGATTAGTTCAGATATATTTAAACTCCCAATTAAAAGTCTATGTTGTATTCAAATAACTATTGTGTGTCCTTAGGAGTTTTATCCCTAAATATTTTCTAGATCTTTTTCAATTTTTTTTCTTGCTTCAGTTAAAGAAAAAATTAGGAGAAAAACTAAACACTTTTAGTATCTAGCACATCCTAGTATACTTTGTACAAAGAAGAGCTACTGACTTTCTCAGATTTACATAATATAAAATTTATTTTTACTTCTTAATTAAGGCCTTACACATACTTTGAATTTTTTAATTATACTTTGGTATATTAACACCAGACTATATAAAAACAAAAGAATGTTTCCTACGGGGAAAATGCCCCAAAAGGGTAAACATGCTTTCCTTTATCATATTTTGGGCATATGGAATCTTCCCCTAAAAAGTCAATCAGTCTTACTTGGGTGACCACATAACTTTTTCTCCAAACAGGGATACTCCTGAGCATGTGAGAGGGACATAGTTGTCGGGACGACCAGACAAGCCAGGCCCACCCTACTCTTAAGGAATAAAAACATCACTTATGCAGTTGTCATTCAACATCTAGGTGCCAGACCTATTCAAATCTCACTTGAAGGAGTTTTGTATCTTGGGAGAAGGCACAATAGAAGTTAAAACAGCGTCATTTTTTGGCTTGTAACCTAAGAGTCAAAGCTTCAAGAAAGACCAAATAAACTTTTTCTTAAAAAAGCAAAGTTTAAAAGTAATTGCCTCGAAGCCTGCCTAGATTTCCCCAAAGTCCTCACTCTTCACCCATACTCCATTTACAGGTGACTTGAGTCTTCACTTTAGCAACTTTCATTCTAATTTACTATTATTGAACTACAAGATGCTTTAGGGGAAGCATGATCTTGACTATACACTAGCTGCTGTGTCCACACGAAAAATCAAAGTTGCTGAATGTGGAGAATCTATACTTTATAAACATGCTGGAGTAAAGAGACTCAAGTACTCTGGGGGCTAAATATTTATACTAGAATAAGTCAATCTTTCAAAAGCATTAGTAACCAGAGTCATTCATCTTCAACAAAAAGTCCTAGCAGGGCAATATAAATTATATTTATGTAATAGTAAGAGGACTTTCCAGCTACAAAGTCTCTTCCCTAAAATCAGGTTTTAGGGTTTCCACCCTTGCATTCACAGTTATGAACTGTGGGGAGAAACCGCTGCGGTCTAAGACCCATGTCCTAAATGCAAACCTAAACGCATCCCATTTGTTCTGCATCTTATTCCTATTGCTGGGCCATACTTTTTGAACTTTGTGCAGGCTTTCGAAACAGCAGGGGTATAAAACGGAGAAAGAAAAAGACCTCAAGTATTTCCTTCTTTTCTTTCCACATATTCTCCTACAAGATAGATGCCTTAAAATTGCTACAGAGCCTGACAAAATACCTGTGCTCTCAGATCAAATAATCAATTATCTACTATGGGGGAAGCACCATCTTAAGAATTGTAGTGGCACAGTCCATTGTGAAAAAACAAAGTTGACAACTAAAGTATAAGGCAATGGTTCTCAAACTTTAGCAGGTCTCAAAATCACTTGGCAGTCTTGTTAAGACACAGATTGCAGGGCATCTCATTTGATCTGTAGTAAGGCCCAAGATTCAATTGATCTGTAGTAAGGCCCAAGAATTTGCCTTTGCTCAAGTTTCCAAGTGATGATACTGCTGATAATGATACTACTGATACCAGTTGTGGGTTGTTGTTTTTTTAATTTTTATTTATTTTATTTATTTTTGCATAGAACTGGGATGTAGGCCAGAAGTATGGGGGGCAATTCACCAGAGACAGAATGGGGAGCAAAACACATAGATCTACTGAAATACACTGCTGAGGGGAGCAGCAGGAGAGATAGGCGAGGTCTGCTACGCCATGTGGGTCAGCAACCTGGCTGGGGATCAAACCCAGCCCAACCTAATGAGCCTTCCTGGTGGTGGCGCTGGTCTAGGCGACCAAGGAGGTGGAGCCCACAGTTGTAAGAACCACCTATTACACGGGGTTTAAGTCCTGGAAGAAAAAGAGGATAAGAAGTTATAAAAATATGTAAGAACTTACTCGAGGCAGAGGACAAAAAGTCTTCAATTGACCTTGGATTTAAACTTGTAATCTTTAAAATAACATCAAAAGAAAGGCAGTATTGGAATTTTAGAACTGTTCTGTGGAAGACTAGTTTTTTACACAATTTTTAGTAGGTAAAATTCCTTTAGCGTGTTTCAGTGTGTTTCAGTCCGTCTGCCTGTTCTGCTCTGTCTCTGGTGAATCCTCTCACCGCCCTGCACTCTGGCCTGTGACCCAGCTCTTGTATGTATAAATAAATAAATCTTTAAAAAAAAAAAGTTTCTGCCTATGGGACCTCCCTGGTGTTGCAATGGGTTAAGCAACTCACTATGAAGCAAACCGCAGCCACTGCAGCACAAGTTCGATCCCTGCCGCCGGCCTGGGAGGTCACCCACATGGCACAGCAGACTTCTCCTGCCTCACCTGCTGCTCCTCTCAGCAGTGTGTTTCAGTTGATCTGCCTGTTCTGTGCCCTGCTGTCACTGGTGAATCTCCTCAACACCCCCCCACCTCCGGCCTGTACCCCAGTTCTTGTATGCATAAATAAATCTTTTTTTTAAAAAAGAAGTTTCTGCCCTTGCAGTCACCACTGAAGCACCACTGACCAAAATGAAGTTCAAGTCCTTTGTGACTTCTGACCAGATCAAGAACTATAAAAGACATTTCAATATACCACCCCATATTTGTAGGAAGATGATGTCTTCCCTTTTTTCCAAATAGCAGAGACAGAAGTAGAATGTTCAATCCATGCCCATGCAGAAAGATGATAAAGTCCCAGTTGTTCCAGGACACTAATAAAGGCAGCAAACTGGCACAGTACAGGAAGAATTATGTCATCTACACTGAACAAGGGCAGCAAGAAAAGGCAAAAGCACAAACATCCACATGGGCATTCATGCTAGTAAGGTGGTTGCCATTAAACTCAAACTGAGTAAGAACCACAAAAATATCCTAGATCAAAAGCCACTCCCACCAAGTAGGAAAGAAAAATGGTAAATATCAGGAGGACAATTGAGAAGATGCAGGAATAAAGTAATCTAATATACAACTTTCATTAAAAACTGCTGAAAACGGGGCCCTCCCTGGTGGCACAGTGGGTTAAGAAAAGCAAAATGCAGCCACTGTAGCATGAGTTCCATCCCTGCCGCCGCCAGAGAGGTGACTCACTTGGCGCAGCAGACCTCTCCTGCCTCGCCCACTGCTCCCCTCAGCAGTGTATTTCAGTCCATCTGCCTGTTCTGCTCCCCACTCTGTCTCTGGTGGATCCTCTCACCCCCTGAACTTCTGGCCTGTACCCCAGTTCTTATATGAATAAATAAATCTTAAAAAAAAAACAAAAACCTGCTGAAAACGAAGACACAATGTTTCCATTTCCTTATCTACCTGTTCATTAAGCCATGGAAAGCAATATTACCCATGGTTTGCAAACTTTGACTTACACTTTACATCTTAGATGCCAACACTGGAATGGACTATTTGCTGTGAGTCCTGGGGAAAGAAAGTATGTAAAAGTCAAAGAAAAACAGAGAACAGATTTCTCAAGTACATTGGTAATTATTACAGGCCATGAGATTACAGAAGTTTACAACATTCACATATGAGGACGCAGAAAGAATTTAAAGTGTAGAACCACCACCAAAAAACTCACTATTGGTTTTTTTCACTCATTGTGTATTCTGTATTTCTGGAGCTGGATGTTGGCTATTCTTGGCAAACTCCCACTAGCAACTCATTTTTAAAGATAATTTATTTTCATTAGCTCCCCAGTGGGAAGACCTTTCCCTCCCACTTCGCCTGAAAAACAGTAACCCGCCCCAACTTTTCACCTTCTTTTAAAGCAGTATTTTCCAATCTAGCCTTACCAACCAAAGCAGCTATTACATTCCCCCACAGATCTCTCATTTTGAAATATTTTGCAACTACACCTACTAAATAAACTTCCTATTCTTAATAATTCACTGAATTCCCAGTAAATAGTTATAATTAGATGAGAGAACTAAGATTCAGTCAATAAAATTCAAGCCTTAAACATATACTTTAGCTTCTGAGAGGCAAAAGTTTATATCAGGTTTTCTGAAAAATTGAAAGTTTCCAAAGAATCTCAAGGACTACAGAATTCCTTCCATCCTAAAACTGAGAAAACAAATTTTTATTTTTGTTGAGAAAACAATTTTCTGACGATGATTTTTTAATAACTACAGATCTCTCTTGTCTCATTTGTCCAGTCTTTATTTTTAACTAATAATTATTAACTACAAAAATATAATCTATAATTTAGGGATAAATGCTAGTATATCCATAAATAGAAACAGCAAGGATAAGATTCTGTTTAGGCCAAATCCTGACTAGAATGACCCTGCGTAAATAGCCTTGGTCTTTTTTTTTTTCCCCTTTTCAAATATATTCAACCTGGCTGGAAACTCAATCTGAAAGAAAGCTCAGCAGGGATCTCAGATAAAGCCCAAACTTTCTGGGTTGGGAAGGAATGAACAAAGCATTTAAGAATAGAAAGAACAGATATGTGGTGCATTTTTATTTTAAATCTCCATTGAAAGACAAGTTTGGGTCTTTTGTTTGTAGTTGAACTTTTTGGTGTTTTTTGAAAGTTGGTGGGCTTGTCACTGCTACTAAATGGAACAGCTTTATCAGTTGTGGATCCTGTCACCCTGACAAGGCATCAAGGAAGGCAGTGAAGCCTGATTTTGGATTCCCATTTGGTAACCATTACCTAGCCTCTCAAGTCCTTAGCTCTGCCTCAGAAGTTTCAATGTGCAGCTACCTGAATGAGCAGTACTTATGGGTCACAGTAACAGTGTAAACAATTTCATCAGATCACTGCAACTTAAAGCCCAAAAAAAATCACTTTTCACTTCAAATCACACTGGCTCCAAGGAGCTGCATGAATGATGTGATAGATTTACAGGTTTAAGATTTAGGACTTGATAAAGATTGCTTTAAAATATTCTGAAACTGATTTACAAAACAGCACTCATTCTAAAATGCACTGTGCTAAACTGGAAACGAAGCTTTTATCCTTAGCAATTATCTTTCAAGAAGCACTTTAACAGCTTGCTCCTCCTTCAAAGGAGTCATCCTGGCCACCCAAGTGAAAAAAGTGCTTTTGTAAATTTAAAAGAGTGCCTAGGTTAGTGGTTCTCAACCCTGGCTGCACATTAGAATCATTTGGGTTACTTTTTTAAAATAACTATACCCAGCCCTTTTTGATTAATTGGTCTTGGATGGGAAGTTGGCATACTAGGTCCTAAAATCTCCCCAGATGATTCTAATCTGCAAACAAGATTAAGAACCATTAGGCTACAAGAATGGCTTGGGCCAGGTGACCATCAACACATTTCTTTTTAGGGTCGAATATGAATCAAAGGCCTCATAGGAACTTTTCAGCCCAAAGGTTCATTTGAAAAAGGAAAAAAAAAAATCTGGTAACAATTTACAATTACAAATTATTCATGTAAAAATAAAACGTCCCATTCTCATGATTCTTTTTCACTAAAGCTACATTTAGTTCTTGCTGAGAACAGGTTTTTCCTAAGTCATATAAAGACTCTAGGCTTTGTGGTAGTCATCTTAAAACAGAGAATAAATAAAACTGAATGTTTCCCAAATCCCAATAGTTCAAGATGATCACCCACACTTCCTCCCGTATCGTGGGCACTACAAAAATTACCATTTAGACTACAGAGCTGAGGCTACCAGAAGAGATGGGAAAATGGCGAGAGCAAGTCTGGGAGGGTGGTGGATGTAGTGTGGTTAACACCTGATGGAAAAAATCCTACACTTAGAATACACAAACAATGCATACCAATGTTAATGCAATAAAAAGTATCATCTATTGCACATCTTGGTTTAGAAAATTATTACGATCTACCTATAATGTCAACATATTCCTTTTTTCTAACTTTTAAGGACCACAGTCCCTTTTCTCCATAAAGCCTTCCCAGGTCACTTTAAGTCCCACTGATTTCTTCCTGTATGAATTTAGTTTCCTCCACTGTCATCTATTACACTATCACTAAACCTTCATCATTTTTGGACCTATTTTTCTAAGCACCTTGAGAATAAAAACCACTCTCCCCCCACCCCTTTTTTTTGGTATCAACGTTTCCAGAACAAAGGCTCACTGCAGATGTTTGTTTTCCATTATAACTTCCAGCCCTATTTAACCTCGCCAAGTCTTTTGAGTTCTTCCCTCACCTCTAAAATTCTCTTTAATCGACTAGGGTATCCACCCTACCAAGCATTCTCAGATACTACTAATGACTTTCGAATGTTGGGGTTCTGCAATGCGTGCTAAACAAAAACCAGATTCTTGTCCTCGGTGATTTTTTTAGTGTTCTACCTACCTATTTTCTTTACGATTTACCTCTTCCTTCGCCTCAAAATCTATTATTTACCTTTCTATCTGGTCAATTTCCTCAAGCAAAGCTTCTTTCCAATCAGTACACTGCTTCTAACAGTCCCATTACCTCCCCAAGTACCCCTTTCCAAGCATTTGTTCTCCCTTTCTAAAATGGCGGCCGCAAAGCCGAGGGAGGGCAGCAGAAGTTCCACCCCACACAAAGGCGCTATCACTAGGAGCCAAAGGAGGATAGGCCCAAGGGGGCTGGGGTCAGAGATATGGGGGACGTCTAAGAAATCCTAAAGGCCCAAAAGGCGGAGCTCGCTCAGAGAGACCCCTAGAAACCCCAGCCAAAGCCTCTTGCCTTCTCAGCGCCAAAGCGGAGACCTCCGTCACAGGAAGTGGAGGCCCCACCCCCCAACTTCAGAGGCCGGAAGTGAGCGTTGCTGGGGCGCGGATGTGGGACCGAGGCCAGTGTGCGAAGAGCGTGTGTCGACGGAGGTAGGAATGGCATCGCGGACCTGGCTTGGGGCCTCCTAACAGCTCACCTTTAGGGTGCTGGTTTACTTTCACCGCTAATATCGCCATTTTCTGCCCAGAGCCCCAGAGCCCGTGTCCTCCAGTGGGTTCTCAGCCCTCACTTCTGGCTTCCTACTTACTGGGCGGTTCACAGCCGCAGCTTCGTCCCCTCGAGAGCCTCCCTAGCTTCTCTTTTTCTCTCTTTCTTTCTTTTCTTTTTTCTTCTGCCTTCCCATTGCTTAAATCTACTTTGACTGTTTTGTTTAAAGAAAGAAAGACAGTGTTTTACTAAGGCCCCAGCTCTGTTTAACCAGTTGCTTCAGACAACATCCAGCCCCAAACTTGACTGCTTCGTGTCGTTTATCCATTTCTCCAAGGTCTAGTGCTCTGGAAAAGGTAATGAATTTCTTGTTAACAGTTTGATGTGGAAGATACTTAACAGGAGCGGCTGAATAATGACGCTATGGATTCCGGTGCCCATCCTCTACTAAAATTAGTTCTTTTTGCCACCAAAGAATAGGTTGGCTTGCTATAAGTTGGTGTATCTGCTACTGATTACTCGCCTTAAATACCAAAAATCAAGGAACATAAAAGTTGGTTCTTCCAAACCGCTTTTATTTTTAATGAAAAAGTATGAAGTAATGTTGTACAAGTAAAACATAACAAAAGGAACGTCAAGATTTCTTAATCCAGACGTGGAAAATATTTTTTAAAAACAGTTTCACTAATGATTATTATTAACAGATGGGCTCAGCAGCAAATTTATAAACTAGAGTTCCAGCTGATCCCTTGTACTTCTTATAGGTTCCAAGGCTGCTTATGTCATAGAATGGGGGAGAAGGGCAGTGGAATTGTATGAGGGGCCAAAGGAGAGCTTGCTCTGTAGGCAGTAGCTGTAAAGCTGGCCAATTTTCAGAAGTTTACTATAGGGATGGTTTTGTATAAATTAATTTTTTCCCATAAGTTTAAACAAGGGAAATTGGGGTTTCCTTCTGGTAGAAGAGGATTTCCATCTACAAAACCATTTCTCTTGATTATCCATGCTTCTGTTACAGACTTTTTCAGTTATGACTGTTATCCATAAAGTGGACAGTTTTTAAGTCCTGACATTCAGAAGTTTTTCTTCAGTGCATAGGGGGAATGAATAGTAACTGAAGAGACTTAAATAATCTAGTCTATCCATTTTAGCATAGGAGATTAGGGAGAGGAGGGAGGTGAAATTTTACTGGGAAAAGTGTGTCCCTCCCTGATCATGTTTAAGAAAAGTCAATGGAAATGGTAAATAAAGTGTCACTGGGCATATTAGATGGATGAGTGTATACTGTCTGACCTAGACTTCTAGCATTTCCAGGGCCCAGAGGGAACAAGACTGGCAGCCTGCCCACCCTGCATTTTCAACAACTTTTAAACTATACCTATGTTCATTCTGAAATTTAAATATAACAGGGAGGGAGTGGAGAGAAAGATAACATTATTCTTGTGGTCTTGACTTGCCCCCTCTGATCTTCAATTCTATCAAACATTAGTATTTGGTAAACATTACAAGCCGGTGTGATGACACTTAAAATAGATTTTCACCTTAATACAGTTTAAATTGGTAGTCATAGTTGGCTTTTCTCAATTTATTTGTGAACCTTAGAATTTACTCCTACAGTGTGAATTTGGCAAAAATTTTAAAATGCTTCAAAGCAGTGAAGAATAAAAGGGAGAAAATAACTTGAGTTATATTGAACTTGGGAGGAGCTTCAATTCCAGTTTGACTGCTCTGAAGGGCTACCTTTTGGTACATTTCACTTCCGATTCCCTGACCCACTACTTTTTTTTTTCCCCCAGCACTTGGATTCAACTCCTTCATTTCCAACATGGAAGAAACTTACAGTATGTACCACTTGTTGCTTTTAGAAAACAAGTTACTTACATATAGTTTTATCTCTGACGTTAGAGGGAAAGTGTGTGATGGTGATGTAGAGAAGTATTCACGTGTAAACTAAGACACTTGAAACTTAAATAGTTAGAGTTGAGAAACCATCAACTTTGAAAAAACTGCAATTAGAACACCTGTGGTAAACTACTGATATTTTTATTAAATGATTAAATTTCTTAGGACTTCAGTTTCTGCTGTTCATGACACAGGGATAACCTGTTGTCTAATTTGTGGGGTGGTATGGTATACATAGTAATATTGATGTATATTGAGTTTCTAATATTAAAGAAATGCTAAGGAGCATTCTTACTTCTCCAGTGATTCAGCAGTCATTCAAGTGTAAAACCAAAGACCTGAAAAGTCATTTCACTTAACCCTCAAATTTTACAGCTGAGAAAATAGAACTAGGTTAAGTGATTGCCCAAAGTTACATAGTCTGTAGAGAGAACTGGAGTCACCTTACATTGTTGCTCTTTGGTGCCCTACCTGATACTACAAGTCCTTATGGATTTAAGACCTTCACCAAGTTTGAGTTGAGTGGATTCTTGTGGGTGAAGTTTGTCGACTTTATGGTCTCATTCAGAATCTCTGTAAATTCCAACTAAAAGATAGTTTAATTCTATTCTACCTTCAAGGAAAAACAATATGATTGAAATAGAGAACATACATAAAGTTAATGTTTTGTGTATAAAATATCTACAAGAGAAGCTCTCAAACTTTACCATGCAGCAGAATCATCTCTGGGGCATGTTAAAGAAACAGATTGCTGAACCCCACCCCTAGAATTTCTGATTCATAAAGTCTGAGACCTTAGCATTTGTATTTCTGATGCATCCCCAGGTTTTGCTGCTGATCTGAACACCGCACTTCAAGGATTATTGTTCTAGAAAACTGATTCTCCTTGATCTAACTTAGGACTCCCTTTCCCACCTCCATAACTTTTCTTAAAATATTTCTACTTAAACCCTGAATTCTCCGTGTGAGATATAGATAGGTAGATTTATTTTTGTTTGCTCTTGGAAGCTATTACTACTCTTAAAGTAGAAAACATCTCCCCATTATATCACACTTTCTTCATTACTTTTGTCTTAGTCAAAAGTTTAAATTTTAGTTAATTTTTCTTTTAGAAAAATTCAACTGGGAGTGGGTTAGAAATGCAGAATCTCACTAGACCTGCTGAGTCAATCAGCATTTTAACACAACCCCTAAATGATTGACATCTGGTGATTATGTTAAAATTTAAGGAACACTGCCTTAGAACATATTTTACCTTTTTTGCACAATGACCTTGAAGTCTAACCTTAATCTGCTAGATTCCTGAAGATTACCAGCTTCTGTCTTTGGGCTATACCTCTTAGCTAATGATATTTATGTGAGGTCTAGTTCTTTTTTTCGATTTCTCGCCATGGGTTGTAGACTTTTCCTAAGTGTGAGGAACATCTAAGTCTATGCTTTTGTTTTTTTTGTGTGTTTTTTTAAAAGATTTACTTATTTATGCATACAAGAACTGGGGTACAGACCAGAGGTGTGGGAGCAGTGAGAGGATTCACCAGAGACAGAGCTGGGAACAGAATAGGCGGGGCAACAGAAATAACACTGCCGAAGGCAGCAGCGGGCAAGGCAGGAGAGGTCTGCCACGCTGTGTGGGTCACTTCCTTGGCCTGCAGCAGGGATCAAACTCATGCTGCAGTGACTGTGGTCTATTTCGTAAGTGCGTTGCTTAACCCACTGCGCCACCAGGAAGGCCCATAAATAAGTCTGTGCTTTTGGATGAAACTTGTCAACAGGGCTTATTCTTTTTATTGTTTTCTACATTGTTGTATTCCCAGAAAGCCAGACAAACTTTTTGCCAAGCAGTTTGATAGTATTTATTATAACTTTAAATGCACATACACTTCAGTGCAGCACTGTTTAAGTGTCTGCCAAAGAAAAATAGTGATACAATGCACAAAAAGATGTATGAGATTGTTATTCATAGCATTGTATATGTATGTTAAAAAAAAAATGGAAAACTACCTAAATGTCCATCAGTAAGAGAATTAAGAATCTAAGATATAGCCACATTCAACATCGAAATAGTCCTTATCTGTACTTACATAGAAGCAGCTCCAAGATCAATTAAATAAAAAAAAAATCTATACAGAAATCCTGTCATGTGCTACACTATAGATGAAACTTGACATAGTACTAAGTGAAATAAGTCAGTCATAGATAAATGCTATATGATTTCACTTACACATATCTATAATAATCAAACTCATTGCCAGGGATTGGCAGGAGGAAGGGATGGAGAGTTCAGTAAGTGTAAAGTTTCAATTTTGTAAGATGAAAAAGTTCTGGAGATCCAGTTCCACAACAATGTGAATATATTTAACACTACTGAACTACACAAAATAGGTACAGTGGTAGTCTGTATTTTTTATCACCACAAATTTTTTAGTTTAAAATAAATTTTTTAAATCTATAAAAACAGTCTAAAACTGACCTACCTAATTGCCACCAAAGATCAATTTATAAAACATTATGGTAGAAAACTATCATTGTCAGCTCTGACATCTGCCATGGTGACAGTATAATATATATGAATCATAAGGTACATCTGGGCTGTCAGCTGCTGACATGGCCTAGTATTTACTAGTGATGGAATGGATTAAATGAAGGAAAACTAATAAGAATTTCATCTATAAACTCTCCCTGGGCAACTAATAAGGATTTCATCTGTAAAATCTCCCTGGGTGTCCTAAAGCTTCTGAAATATGAAAAGATTGCTGGTCGGGGTGAGCCTGGTTGGCATAATAAGCCTGCCTGTCCTCTAAGACTTTTCCTTCTTATTCATTCTGTCCTTCAAGTCACCTTTCTGGCTCATTTGCATCTCGATCATGGTTAACAATTTATTCCATGTTTACCACTCTCCCAGTGAAGCGGTCTGTTTCATTTCCCCCACAGACTTCTGATTTTCATAGCGGTCTCTTGGTTTATAAGCTGCATATCAAATGTGAATTGTTTATTTTACCTTACTTTTATCACTGCCTACAGTGGTGACAACAGCATTTCACTAGGTTGCCTCTTGGCCTCATATTAAGTGTGCTTAACCAATTAATTTCCTTCCTTAACCAGGCTTATTAAAATTTGGGGCTCAATCCCAGCATCTTGTAAAGCCTAAGGGTAGTATTTACACATTCTCAAGTAACCAGCTCTAGAAATGATACTAAAAGTGTAGTCTTTTAGGGCTGATTTTAACTAGTTTGGTGTGAGTTAGTGACTTTTGTTTCACACAGCAGCGTCATATGTCTACAGTTGTCTTAACTTCCAGAAATTCTGGTTTTGCACATTATTTTGTTTTTTCTAGCTGACTGATTTGGTAATCACTAGATTAAAGAATTCTGGTTTTTTCCTCATACGTGTCTCAGAATATAAAAAGTAAAACCACCTATTTGATAAAGGTAATTGGTTTCATCAGAAAGGTAACTAGTGTAATCAAGACCAGTGAGTTAAAGCATACAGATAAGAAAGAAATTTGTCAGTATTTCTCAAGCTTCCATAGAGCATAAAGTTGAAATAAAGCAGGGCTTACCAGCAATTTTTTTTTTTTTATGTCATGGCATACTATATAGCAAATAGGGATGCTGGTAAAGGGGTTTAACTACCTTCAACTTCGCAAGGAGCAGTAAGGGAGAGGGGGTACATGTGCAGTGGACACCCCAGCCCACCACCATATTAGCAAAAACTGCAGCGTACTGTTTGGGAAACCTGGGTGGGCTAAGTAGAGATAGGAATGACCCTACATTAGCATTTTTAGAAAAAGAAAAGAGGACCTATTTCATTCAACTTTTTGTTTTATAGTAAGGTTAATCAACAATCAAAATGATTTATGTACACCCATGATTGCTGCTTTTTGTTAGATTTACAAAGCTGTTTTGTTTTCTCAGTTACTTATTCATTTTCAAATGTTTAGTCAGCTTTTTTTTTATTCCAAGTTGTCATTGGACTGTCTTGTTCTTTTACAGAATCTGTAAAAAATACATTCTGCCTGGAATACAGTAGTTTTTCAAGGGCCTGTTTTTTTTTTTTTTTAAAGATTTACCTATTTATGCATACAAGCACTGGGGCACAGGCCAGAGGTGTGGGGGGGTGAGAGGATTCACCACAGAGAGCGGGGAGCAGAACAGGCAGATCAACAGAA
>JAGFMF010011636.1:177034-294233 GCA_019455555.1 Galemys pyrenaicus
CACAGCAGGAGAGGTCTGCCACGCCATGTGGGTCCCCCCCCTGGCCGGCAGCAGGGATCGAACTCGTGCTTCAGTGGCTGCGATTTGCTTCGTAGTGCGCTGCCCAACCCACTGCGCCACCAGGGGAGGCTCAAGGGCCTGTTTTGCTTAATACCTACAATGTTTTTCTCTTTCAGTCGATTCCCTGGACCCTGAGAAGCTATTACAATGCCCCTATGATAAAAATCACCAGATCAGGGCCTGCAGGTTTCCTTATCATCTTATCAAGTGCAGAAAGGTAGGGTATTATTTTCATAAATTGCCCTGTAATGCCTCTTGAGTTCTCCAAGAAGCCAAATTTTGTTAATTTAAAATCATTTTTGCATAAATGTTTTAACTGAGTGCCAAAATTGCTTTTGGGGGATAGTCCTTTGGAGAGTTTATTTCTTGGCTACCTACATTTTGTTTTGGTTTTCTTCCCTCTACCTAGTGACAAAGCATCTTTTATAAACAGTTTCTTCAGAGTCTTCTCACCCTTTTAAGACAAAGGAAGCACTAATTTTTGCTAACACTGAGAAATCTCTCTTACCTTACGAATTTGTTCATTGTCCTGATAAGGATTAAGTACTGTAGTACACATATTTCTGATATTTTGTTTATTATAAACTTTAGAGAAGTTGAACAACTAAAATTTAACCCAAGAAAAAATTACTCCTTAAGAATAACTTTCACAACAGTAAGCCTCTTTGAGGGGGAGAAAAATAAACCTCATCAGTTTTTTTTTTCCTCTGCTCACTTATGTATACACAACTGACATTAACTGCTTTGATTAAGGCACTTTAAAAAGAGTGTTAGAATGCAATGTCAGATACAGAGACCAAAGTTCTGCCAGGATTTATGCTTGAAAGTCATTTTGGTATTTAATCCAAACTACATTCAATTCATACATGTATGAACATCATTTAAAGGGTGTTTCTCTTGCAGTTCTGGAGATAATGGTTGTAGTACCATTGTTGATTATTTCTCTAGCTCTTTTATTTTTCTTTAAAGACTTATTTATGCATATAAGAAATGGGATACAGGCCAGATAAGGTCAGATTGTGGAGCGTGAAAGGATTGACCAGAGACAGAGTGGAGAACAGAACAGTCAGATCTGCTAAAATACAGTGCTGATGGGAGCAACAAGCAAGACAGGAGAGGTCTGCTGTGCCATGTGGGTCAGCTCCCTGGCCGAGAATCAAACTCATACCAGAGTGACTGGCGATAGCGTGATAGCGCTGAGACATAAACTACTGCGCCACCAAGGAGGCCCATAGCTCTTTAATATCTGGAGTAAAAATTGCTGACGTTGAACCTAGATAATATGACTCAGCAAATACCACCACAACTTTTCCCTAGGCATTCAAACCTACCCCAAGGATAGTGGCTGGGGAAAGGAGTCAAGTAGTAAAAAGACATTGTCATAACGCCCCTCTTCTAATGCTCTTTGGCCACAAAACTTTTGCATTGGCATACCTGATATCCCTTAGGAAAATCAAGAAGATAAATGCCTCACAGTTTTCTCCATCCCCTATTTTTTTTCCTAGCTTTCTTCCCACTTGAAATTAGCTTTATTTTTTGAAATATACTTTGTGATCTTTTGCTTCTCCTAATGTTCCTTAATTGTTGGTATATTTACCAGAAACTTGGGGTAGTATTAAACACTTTCTTTTGCTTTCTTGTTTTAAAATAAGGAACTTGGTCAGCAGAGTAGACTATCAATTGGGTTTTTTCTTGGTGAAATAGCTTGAGATAAGGTCAGATTGTTCAGAGCCTCATTTCAGGCACCATTACATTAAATAAGCATTCCTGTGTTAGTCTGAGAGGTCACCGGTTTGCCTCTCCTGCGGCTCCCTCCCAGCTGCGCTTTGCCAGCACTGTGGCAGTGCAGTCGCGGGGCCATTGCTGCAGTGCAGGCTGAGTGTTCTAGTGTTGCAGTTCATCCTGAACGCCAGCTTTTAAAGACAGCCAGAGAGCTCTGCCGTTCCAGGTGCCACCTGAATCTTGTGATCCTGAGAAATAAATGGGGAGAAAATACGGTTCGAGTACCAAATTCTAAATTCTTGTGGAGCTCCGTGTAAGCCATTTTAACCCAGTCTCTGTGATGTCAGTGTCTACAGTCATAACAAAGAGGCTTGCATTTTGATGATTTCATAGTAATATCTGTGTGATCTGATTGATCAATAATCCCCTCTTAATTTTCTACTATGAGTTTACCTACCTTCATTGTGCTTTAAGCTGATTGAGAGAACGGGGACCATTTATAAAATAAGGCTGTGACACTCACCCTGAACTTTAATAGACCCCAAAAAACTGACAGACCCTTTAATTTTGTTCCACAGAATCATCCTGATGTCGCAAACAAATTGGCTACTTGTCCCTTCAATGCTCGCCACCAGGTTCCTCGGGCCGAAATCAGTCATCATATCTCAAGCTGTGACGACAAAAGTTGTATCGAGCAGGATGTTGGTAAGACTGATGAGATAGATGTCTCAGTGCTGGAGGTAGCCCCTTCACATTTTTATTACGCTGCATTGTCAGCTGGATTTTCGGCTTTCATCCTTTCAAAAGAACATATTTTTCTGCCTTTGAGATTTTTATCTCAGCAGCAAAAGATTGTCAGGTTGTGTCTGTCAGATTGCTTTCCCTTCTCAACAGCCTGATTCATTGTACTAGTAAGTCGTCTAAAAATCCTTTCTTTGTCATAAATAGAGTAAACATTTTTGTTTCTGCTTTTCTTTCTTGTCAGTAAAGAGATAAAACCTCTTAACTCTTAACTTTCATACCATCAACTTTTCAGAAACAAAGGTAGCTGTCCCGCAGCCTCATACAACTAACTCCTTTAAACATAACTCAGCAATGTCCCTGTCTTAATGTCAGGATTTCTGTTACTTTGCAGTCAACCAGACTAGGAACCTGGGACAAGAGACCCTGGCTGAGAGCACATGGCAGTGCCCTCCTTGCGACGAAGACTGGGATAAAGGTGAAGTGCCTCCATGTTAGTTTTTCCTTTACAGTGTCTAAATCTCAAGTCATTTGCTTAAGACAGAAGGAAGCTTTCCTTTTTTTCTGAACATACCATGTTGTTCAGAATGCCTTATTATTTTTATTGGGCCCCCAAATGAGCACATTTGTATCTCTGTGCAGACACATGGAACAGCCCATCCCTCTTGATTGGATAAAGCACTTCTCTACATCTGTTTTTTCCCCATAAATTGTGTTGTACCATCTGTGTTTGGTTGTTACTGGGCACGTTTATTATTATTTATGTCGCTTGTGTTTATATCTTTCAATTAAATTCCTGCTACTGTGTTGTTTAGACAGGGTACTTGATCAGTTTTTCTCCAAACTTAGGTACATTATTACAGATTCAACTAGAATGAGCGCGTGTCTTACCTAGTGGGACCACCAACTATGTTTTGCTTCTTTTGGCAGATTTATGGGAACAGACCAGCACCCCTTTTGTTTGGGGCACAGCCAACTACTGTGGCAACAACAGGTAAATGAAATGGTTTCATTTCCAGCACTGCCTTCCAAAGTCAAAGTGCTCTGTTACTAGAGAAGCCACCAAAGCATGAACTGACCTCTTTCCTGATATTACTTGGTAGTAATTTAGTGTAGATGCTGTTTCAGAGCATTTTTATCCCCTTTATTTCTTCATTCATAAAAAAGTCATATACTGTGTTAATCATTGTGAGAACACAAAAATACTAGCTTATTAGTCTAGCAAGGCAGACAGTGGTGCCAGACTTTCTTAAGTCTTACTTGGATTTTTTGCTATTTTAATGCTTTTTAAAAAATCCTCCATCTATACTATGTGAATCATTTTAATTCTGGGTAGCTAGGATCTGAAGAAAAGTAATCTTAAGAGTTCTTGATTTGAAAGTAGGAGATTCCAAATACCTTTTGGGCAGGGAAGAAAATGCATCTCTTCTTCCCACTGATTTTTCTCTTTAATACTTGAATTTTAGAAGATCTTAAAAAAAAAGCTCAAGTTTCAAACTCAAGTGAGAAAATTTTTGCATTAGAAAATGAGAGCATGAGATGCTAAATAACATTTTTTCCAAAGGAAATGCTCATCAATTTTTATCTCATAGTTCCTGAGGTCAGTTAGTCATAAGTTATTTTGTGTGAGCACTAAAATAGAAAAATTTAGATGAATTCCATTGATACAATCTTAATTTTATCTCCATTCTGTGAGATTTGTTTGGTTGTGTTGGCATTTATTTTATGTTTATTGAGTGAGGTGATAAGCTTGTCATATGACTGAACAGTAGATGGCATTGCTGTTTATCTCAATTTCCAGAAAATGAAAGTGGTTAGACCCATCGTAATGCCTGTATAGAACAGTGAGCTTTCCAGAGAAGTGGTAATCATTCTAATTGCAAGATTGTTTTGATGGAAATGTGTTTACACTTCAGTATGTAAGGTGGTTGTTTTCTTCCAAATTATGGAAAACACATTTTGATTGTCATTGTGTGCCTGTCTGAAGAATAAAGATATGCTGGCATAGTCAAATTTGTCTTTTTTTGTGCAGCCCTGCAAACAACATTGTTATGGAACATAAAAGTAACCTGGCTTCAGGCATGCGCGTTCCCAAGTCTCTGCCGTATGTTCTGCCGTGGAAAAACAGTGAGTGAAATAGAGTCCAAATGCTTTCACCCTTTGCAGTGTACCATTAGCCAAATGCAGGTTGGTCTTGATTGTTCAAAAACATGCTCAATCTGAGTATCTTGCACTCATGTGACCATAAGAGTGAGTGCCTTCTTAAATTTTGCACTCTACCTCACTTCATCTTAGCCCTAGCCCTGTTTGGTAAATGGAAACAAGGAATAGGAAAGTACAAAATCACAGAAGCAGCCAAAGGAATATTTTCATGATGGGGTGATCATTGACATCAAATAACCATGGGTAAATTTGAGGGCCCATAAAAAGGTTACTGATTTTGGCTAGGAGGATGTCATCCTCAATTTCTAGGCATAAAATCTAGAGGGAATTGAGATTAGAAATTGGATTGCAGGCCAATGAAATAAGTCAGAAAAAGACAAGTACTGCATGCATTCACTCACATATGGACTATAAAGATACAAAGCAAAGGAACAGACAAAGCCAAAACAAACCATTCCGAGTCTGACTACAGAGACTACCAGAGGGGAAGTGAGAAGAGCAGTTGGTAAGGGGGCCAGTGGACTGTGGTGGAGGATTATTGGTGTTTTAGTTGTGGGAGTGGTGTGGTAATACACACATTTGAAGAGATGTGACCCTATACCCCTATTCAGTGTATTAAACCAATGTTATCTCCAAAAAAAAAAAAGGAAAGAAATGGGAGTGCAGAAATTTAAAAGGAAATGGGTGAAGAAAATAAATTGATAAGTCATAAGAAGCCGCATAGGGACTCCCTTGTAGCTCAGGGATTAAAGTCGGCACTTATCACCTGGCACTGCAGCATGAGTTTGATCCCTGGCCAGGGAGGTGACCCACATGGTGCAGCAGACCTCTGCTTTCTTGCCCACTGCTCCCCTCAGCAGTGTGTCTCAGTGGATCCATTTGTTCTGCTCCCTACTCAGTCTCTAGTGAATCCTCTTACCCCCTGTACCTCTGGCCTTAACCCCAGTTCTTGTATGCATAAATAAATGTTTAAAAAAAAAAAAACCAGCATAGGGCCTCCCTGGTGGCGCAGCGGGTTGAGCGCCACTCTGTGAAGCATCCGCTGCACAGCAGTGCAGGTTCGATCCCCAGTGAGGGAGGGGACCCACGTGGAGCAGCAGACCTCTCCTGCCTCGCCCACTGCTCCCCTCAGCGGTATATTTCAGTCCATTTGCCTGTTCTGCTCCCCACTCTGTCTCTGGTGAATCCTCTCACCCCCACAACTCTGGCCTGTTCCCCAGCTCTTGTATGATAAATAAATAAATTTTTAAAAAGTAGCATAAAGAACAGTGTGACAGTGTTCAAATGTCTTCCCTAGGCATCAGAGGCCACTACCATAGAAACAGGTGCTAAATTCATTATCAGATCACCCTCGTAAAGAAATCCACATGTATGGAACATCCAAATAATGCCTTTTTTTTTTTCCATTATGTTCTTTTCCCAATGTTGCCTCCATGTTCAGATTTTCTTGATTTCAGTCTGTTTGAGCTAATATTTGGGTATCTTAAGGTCCCTTTGAACACTTGTATTTCTCCAAAAAGGAGACAAAAATTCACAAAAAGCTTGATAGGTAAAGCATTGTTTTCTTTCCCCATGCTCTTGAATAGAATCCAGTCACACTAATTTTAAATTCTACTTTTATATTGTAATTCAATATATACCGCAGAAATAAGTCATTTGTGTTTAGTAGAATTAGGGGATGGAGTGAATTTCACTTGACATGCTGTATTTATTTTGAAATATTTCTGCTCCATAGATGGAAATGCACAGTAACTGAATATCTATCTCATCAAGTAAGTGTTTGTTTTATATCACTCTCTCTTCAGCTGGTAGCAAGATTTAACTGGACATAAAGCAATTTGGGTCCAATTTTCTTTCAGATTATGTTACCAAATTAAAGCTTTGTGTGTGCATGTGTTTTTTAAGTTTATAGCCTTTGTTATGGCTTTACACACTAATGAATAGGCATTTACTGGTTAAATTAGAATTCTGTTAACATGCCAAGTTGCTTCCCTAACGTTAGTGCACATTGCCTTTTCCTTTTTTCAAAGTTGCATTCTAGATCTATCAAGTCTCTTTAATGGACTGAGATTAATCAGACAGCTGTGCTTCACTGCTCTGCAATTCTTTGCCTGTGCAGTACAGTTTAACACTCATCAAAAAATTCATACTCTTTAATGAGCACTTAAAAGTTTTGGGTTTCTAAAAGTCTTGCACTGTGGATCTTATCTGAATATTTGATTTAGCAGAACCTCACAAAACCTATGTGAAGAGACCAAAATCTTTTTACTTTTGTACATAGTCTTTCCTTGAGTTACCCTTTGAGCTCGCAGCATCAAGTTTGATACTTCAAATGCTGCCTTCACAGAGTTAACTTGCCCTCTGTTACTCCAGCCACATTACTCCTGGCAAAAGGTACATTATAAAGACCGATGGGATTATGTCCTCACTGTCTTGCAGACAGTAGACCCTCAGCAGATATTTTCCAGTGAATAATTAGACTCTTGCCTTCCAATCCATTCATTTCTTTGGGCAGTGAAGCAGATGGATCTGTGAGTTAGGGTTTGTTTTGTACCAAAACAGAGTTTCTTCTAGTGAGAAGCAGAAAAGAGATTCTTAAAGCAAACACCCTTTAACTCTGGAGAATAGTAATTATCAGTTGCTTCTAGATACCAGTCATTCTCCTTGGTTGGTTCTTATGTCAAATTGTTAAATGGATCTCGAAGCCAGAACATTGGATTTGGCCCTAGGACAAAAATAGACACAGCATTGCTGGGCTATGTCAGAGACGTACACATGGATCGGGATGGATTGTGAACTTTGAATACCCCTCTGACCCACTGCATGAGATGATTGGTGATCAAACATATGGATGGCTACCTCATAAAAATGACTAAGGGGAAAGCCTAAAAGTATCTGTCTTTACCACTTGAGACTAGCCATATCTCTTCTTTGGAACTTAATTCTTTGCTGATAATCTCCTTACATGCTAAATTTTATTTCTATGTGTAACACCCAAGGAATGGGATGAGGGGGATATACATACATACCTGTTGTAAAAATATCTAACTTCTTCGAAAGAATACCAAAAATGAAAGACATGACTTACTCCCTTAACCAACTTTCCGGTGGGTGGAGATTTTTTTGAATGCACATATCAATACATGAAAGGGGTTTGTTCACTTAGCCCTTGATGATATGTTTTTTATCCCATTTGTTTTTTCTAGATAAATGTCTCAAAAACAAGTTATATCTTACTAATTTTTCCCCTGATATGCATTGTAATAGCCCAAAAACTGTTGTTGAACTAATCAGGAAATAGAGTATATGAAAAAGAGATCAAGGGCCTCCCTGGTGGCGCAGTGGGTTAAGCAACGCACTATGAAGCAAACCACAGCCACTGCAGCACGAGTTCAGTCCCTGCTGCCAGCCAGGGAGGGGACCCACATGGCGCAGCAGACCTCTCCTGCTGTGCCCGCTGCTCCCCTCAGCAGTGTACTTCCGTTGATCTGCCTGTTCTGCNCCCCGCTCTCTGTGGTGAATCCTCTCACCCCCCCCCCACACCTCTGGCCTGTACCCCAGTGCTTGTATGCATAAATAAATAAATCTTTAAAAAAAAAGAGAGAGATCAATACAAGTTCTGTGGAATTAATCCAGAATTGTCTGGAGGATTTAGTTGCCAGGATAGTCAAATCTGATTTTCTCCTCACTTGTGAAACTGTTGACACAAGAAGTGTGCAATGATCTCTGTATAGAATGTTTTTAATGCAATTAACAAGTTTCTGAGTGCTTAGTAGCTCTAAAGAGCAAAGGGTCAGAAGGCGCTTGATGTTGTGCCATTAACGACAGATGCCTCCAGCAGGCCAAGAGGTTTTAACTGGAATATAGTTATGTGACCCATTTGGGGAGATAACTGGTGTTTTTTGTCACTGAAAGGAACTAAGAATTCATTTTTTTTCTCCTTTCCTTATAGATGCCAGGCCCTAGAAGATTCTTCTTGCTACTACCACTGGGTTCTCCATTTTTCTCCTAAACTAATTATAGAAAGATAAACTGACTTTCAAACTGACAAGTAACTTTTTTCTTCCTACCCCCTTCAACTCCTCATTTGATTCAAGAAAGAACCCTCATACTCAGAAGAACTTTTCCAAATAAACCATCAATGTAGTTAATTAGTTTGGTTACCTACCGGCATCTGCAACCTCAGAAATTATTACATCCCATTCAACATTAATAAAACATAACCACTTAGTTATCTCAAAAGATCTAGCTTAAAGCAGGCAAGAAACTTAGGTTGGAAAAAGTAACTCTGTGTGTGTGTGTGTGTTCCCTATGAACCAAATTCACTTTGGCATTATAAGATTGCACCTTTTTTAATCAGCACTTCTGTTTATCCAGAGTCTCCAAGATGTTGATAGTATTTAACCCGTCTTGTTTAGAATCTTTGGGACATTTTGCTACCTGAAGATGTCTAACGTAGGCTAGGTTTATTTTCTCTCCACATTCCAGCTAGAAATTATACTAGCTACCAGTCTAGGTGTGGATTATGTAGGAGTAAAGATGGAAATGGGGAGGAAGCAGTATATATATGGAGAAAACAGGCTTCCTGTGTGTGAAATTTGATTCAGCGTCAAAGCTTAAGTGTGTGACGCGGCCCTCCTGACTGCTCTGGGATGTGTGTGATAAGTTAAATTTCTGAAACACCCAAGGTTCTGGCACCTTAGTATCTTATTGCAAGGAGACGTCATAATCTCCCAACCAGTTTTTTGTTTGTCATATTTTTATTTTCTTTTTGGATTTGGTGGTTTTCAGATTTGATTTGAGGAAGTTTAGAAATGTCTGGCATGCAAAGGAATTTGGGATATGGTACAGATAGGAACTTGGATAAAGCATACTTACAAATAATTCTAAGATGATCTCTATAGCATTGTTTGTGCATGACAGATAAGAGGGAAGGGGCTTTTGTAGACGACTCCTTCCAATTTGTAAGAATACTCCTTACACCAAACAAGATTCTGCTGTAATGAAGCAGAGCTCTCTTTATGTAGTTCCTGTCTCTAAAAGGTTCAAGATACGCCCAAATAGCATAGCATGCCTTCTTCTAGCTGTGTGGTCTAGAGTGTATACCTGGGCCATTTCTTTTGGAGAAAGTGGAGGATGGGGAAAAAAGACCCTTAATGCCCCTAATTCTGGTAGTTTATGTTTGTGTATCCATCAATATCTCACAATAACTTGATTTTATTTAAAAGTAGTCATTGCTGGAAAAAATGAAAGGCTTTTGATCTCTCCTTTTTGATGAAGGGACAAAACTCTCCTATGCTACCCTTGTAACCAGAACTCCAAAAACAAGGAACAGAGAGGTGTGAGCCTCAGTACACAGAATTGGCCACTTTAATACAAATTAACAAAGGAATTCAATAAAAAATAGTTGCTTTGTTTTTAAAGATCTAAAGGAGTCACCTAGACTGACAGCTATCATTCATGAAAAACTAAAGAATCTTATTTAATTAGGATACCTCTTTGCTCACGGCTACTAGGATTTATTCACAAAACAGTTGTCCTTTTGGCAAGTGAGTAGCCCTCACTGTAGAATGCCTGCCTGTGTTTGTTTAGTTAGCTCACAAAATAGACAATCCCGTTTCCTTAGTGAACTGCTGATTAAAGCAGCCAATTTGCCTAGTTTAGGAGCTTCCAGAGACTCCTTAGGATTTTTATTGGGCCTAGAATTCACTGGTCTGAATTCAATTTATTGGGGATTTTTTGAAAATTCCCAAAAACTAGACCCAAGAAGTGACTGACTACTGCTGTCAGAAGTCAGAACGAGAAGCTTACTTATCTTTGAGCGCCTCTTTTTCAGAAATTACCCTTCTTTGGAATGTAAACAAAGGGAGGTAAACAGTTGAATATTTTGCCTTCATGTCAGTTAAAGTCCAGTGTTGAGGTTAAAAGGCTAAATAAAAGACATTTCAAAAGTTTAGCCCAGAGAGCCTTTGAGCCCCTATAACTTGATCTTATGCAGGGTTTCTGTACTTTACCCCAAGGAAAAGATTCGCATTTTGGAGGGTTGCCTTTTCTCTGTATGACTTCTAGAAGTACCATTGTGATTTGCAGATGTTCTTACCAGAGATAAACAAATGCAGGTAATGATACTTAGCTCTTCCAGAAGCTGTAACTGAGCTAAACAGGGAGAGTTTGGATTTAATTTCAATAATGCACTGCAGTTGCGCTTCCATTGGTGAGGCAGAACAGCCACTGCTTATGTTAGTCTCCTAGACAAAATGAATACACCTGTACTGCCACTCTCAGGGCCCTTTAATTGTACAGATTGTGAAAAGATTGTGTACAGATTGTGCCTTCCAAAGAAGGCAGAAACTGAGGACGATAACCTTGTGCTTATTATTACCATTTTCAAAAAGGCAGGCTATAAAAGTCAAGGTGATTTGTACAATTTAAATGACCAAAGTTTGGCCTTGGGGAGAAGAGACTTTTAAGAAAATACTCATTTTCTTGTGCCAATTCAATGGGTAGAAGAATGCCTAAATTCCATGAGAACGATGCAGTAGTGCCTGCTCGTTCTGTTGATCACTGCTCTCATTGTTAAGGTTCTGAATATGTTCACATCCTACTTCACCTTCTGAAGAGGTCGAGGCCACTGCAGTCACATGAACCTGATAGCTCATGCCATAGCCTCAGCTAACTCTCTTCTAGCCACGCATTTGCCCTCTACACAGCAGTGTCACTGCCTGGTTCAACTCACTTAAAACTCTCATAACTTGGTAACTGAGACAAGTATGAAACCTAAGATTGTTTATAGCTAAGAAGACCAGCATCTGAGGCCAGACAGTATCTCTGGAGAACGACCATATGGTCAGCAGATTTGCATTTGTTTACCCTCAAAGACTGTTTTATATAAAACTAAAATAGTGTAAGAGCCTTTGAGGAAATGTGAAGAAAAGTTAGTTGTTTTATATTAATATAAACATGTGCATGGAGAAAATAAATCCTGGTTGTATGAAAAACTGCTTATGAGCCCAACCACACCTCTTAATTTTTATTAAAGTACTTGTCACTGACATAAAGTATGCTTTGCCAGTTTATCTGTCTCAGTTCTCTTTCCTCAAGCTTGGGGTTGAGGCTTTCACTGGACGGGGTCAGGGACTTAGACTATTTACTTCCTTGTGCGGTTTTCTCTGGAGTAGAACTTTATAGCAAAAGTGCAAATTGAAAGTGATAGAAGGTCTTGCTCTTGAGGTTAGCAAGCTCCATTGAGATATCCTTTTGTTGAATTGGAGATTTCAACTGAGTCGATGTTTTAGCTTTATAAGACCTTTGAAAAATAAGCATTGATGGGGTTTATGATATAGTCTGTACCTTTGACATCCACCTATCATACCTCATATGCTTTTAGAGCTGGAAGGAGTTCAGAGAGCACCTAATCCAAAGCTTCATCTTCCATAGGAACAAACAGCCCATGTACAAATAGGAAACATGACTCTCTTTTAGGGTGAAAGAGAATGGTAAACAAAAATCAAGATAGCGGTTACCTCTAGGGGTGAAGCCAGGAGGAAGAACCAGGAAAATGCACAGTATATTAATAGTGTTCTGTTTAATAACTTGGTGGTGTTTCCTGGTGGTTATTCTAGTGGGCTATTTATGTATATATATATATATATTAAATACTATACAGTTTTGGGAGCCTCCCTGGTGGTTTTGGGATTAAAATCTTAGACCTATTAAGCTATCACCAGCCACTGCAGCATGAGTTCAATCTCCAGCCACAGAGGTGACCCACATGGCCCAGCAGACCTCTCCTGTCTCACTCTGCTCCCCTCAGCAGTAGCTTTCAGTAGACCTGCCTGTTCTGCTCCCCACTCTGTCTCTGGTGAATCCTCTCACCCATTCCCCCCCCTCCCCCCGGCCTACACTCTAGCTCTTGGGTGCATAAATTAAAAAAAAAACCTTTAAATACTATACGGTTTTAGAATATTTAAGAATTATTGGTAAAATAGAGTGTTCACTGTAGGCAAGTCACAGTTCTTAGTCATATTTTTAACCCAGGCCCAGGATGGAGGAAAAACAGTCCCTAGAATTCTCATCTTTGCTGAAGCTACACAGCTTGTTAATAGTGAGCCGTGACCATAACCTACATTTGATTTCTGATTTGCTGCTATTGGCATCTATAAGCATTCTGCCCTAAACCTCTCATTCTCCCAGGCTCTGGAGTTTCCTCCCGGATGCATTCCCCATCTGCCAGCTTGGACTCCATCATCAGTCACTTAAATGGCCTAAATCAGCACCCTGAGTTCCCATGACCCTATGCTTCTATGGTGTTTCTACTTAATTGGTATCACCAATTTCCAAATCAGGTGAACCCCGTCACCCCTTACTCCATCTCCTCTAGTTTATCAAGTCACACAAATATGCCATATGATTTCTTAACTCAGGCACGCATTGCTGTTTGGCTTTTACCTAGTGACCACTATATCCTTCTTCTCAACTTTATAATCTATTTCCCACCCCTACCTTCAGCAGATGACTTTGTCTCTTACTCTCTAGAAAATACTGGTCACCAAACTTCCAGTTTTTCTCATCCCTAGAATCAATTCTTAACAGCATCCACCTTTTCCTTTATCTCCAAGGCTAACCTCTTCTTTGTACTATATCTCAGTGCTATCTATTGGTACAAATGTTGCCAAAGCAAAGTGGATTAAAATGATAAGCATCATAGTTTCTGTGGTAGGGAATTCAGGAGTGATTTAGCTGTGTAATCCTGGCTTGGGAACGTTGATGTGTAGCCAGGGCTATGGTTTTCTGAAAACCCAGCTGAGGCTGGAGGGTTTGCTTCTAAGATGACTCCTTACATGCTCGGCAAGTCAGTGTCGGCTGTTGGCAAAAGGCCTCAGTTCCTGCCCATGTGGGACTCTACCGCCCTTTTGTCCTCACAACACATCAACTACTTCCCCAACTCTGGGCAGTTTTAAGAGCAGGGTGGAATTTCCGCTAAATTTCCTATGAAATCACACACTGTCATTTTCACAATGTGCTTTTGGTGACACTAGTGACCCCTTTTCATGGGGTGGGAGACTTCACAAGAGCATGAATACCAGCAGCAAGATGCACTGGGGCCATCTTGGAGACTGATTATTACACCCAACTTCTATCTTCAACATCTTCCACAAGTTTCCTTTTTACTTTAATTCTGTTTCTCTTTCATTCTTTAAGCTATAGAAATGTCATGGTTGGGAACCTCCCTGGTGGCACAGTGGGTTAGGCAACACACTATGAAGTAAACCGCAGCCCCTGCAGCACGAGTTTGATCCCTGCCACTGGCCGGGGAGGTGACCCACATGGCGCCACAGACCTCTCCTGCCTCGCCCGCTGCTCCCCTCAGCAGTGTACTTAAGTCAGTCTGCCTGTTCTGCTCCCCACTCTGTCTCTGATGAATCCTGTCACCAGCCCCCATACCTCTGGCCTGTACCCCGCTGCTTTTATGCATAAATAAATAAATCTTTTTAAAAAAAAGAAGAAATGTCATGATTGTAATCATTCTTTAAAAGAAAAAAAAGGGGGTGCCTCCCTAGTGGTTCAAAAGGTTAAATCTCAGTACCATCAAGCTTTCACCAACCACTGAAGCATGAGTTTGATCCCCAGCCAGGGAGGGGACCCACATGGCGCAGCAGACCTCTCCTATCTCGCCCGCTGCTCCCCTCAGCAGTATACTTCAGTCAGTCTGCCTGTTCTGCTCCCTGCTCTGTCTCTGGTGAATCCTCTCACCTCCACACCTCTGGCCTGTACCCCAGTTCTTGTATGCATAAATCTTTTTTTAAAATAAATTAAAAAAAAAAAAGACAGGGGTTTCCTGGTGGTACAGTGGTTAAAGTGTCAGTGCTATCAAGCTATCACCAGCCATGAGTTCAGTCCCTAGCCAGGGAGCCGACCCACATGATGCAGCAGACCTCTCCTGTCTCACCTGCTGCTCCCCTCAGCAGTGGATTTCAGTAGATCTGCTTGTTTTGCTTCCCATTCTGTCTCTGGTGAATCTTCTCACCTCCTCCACCCCCATACCTCTGGCCTAGACCCCAGCTCTTGTATGCATAAATAAACTTAAAAAAAAAAAACATACTCCTCTCTTCTGTCTTGATCATGGTTCAGTTACAGAAACAAGAATTCATTTGCACTGGTGTAAGCAGGCAGGGATTTGTTACAGAGCACACAGTGGATCACAAAATTGTTGAGAAAGCTGAAAAATAAACTTTAGATTGGACTTCCAGAAAATAACTCTCCAAGACCTTTCAGGAAGCTGCTGTTTATACTAAAGTTAGGCAGCTGCCAGTTCAAATGGCACACAACCTCTGCCACCGCCAGCATTCCCAACTGGATGCCCTGCACTCTGTCTTAGTGCCTGCAGGCTGAATCCAGGTGACACTCTAGTGCTTCTGATAGGCAGAACCTCAGTCACATCTGAACCCCAGCTCCAAAGGACTGTGGGAAGTGTAATCTTGCTTTCCGGCCCCTGCACACTGGCAGAGTGTACATGTTGAGCAAACCAACACATAGGACCCTTTGCACTCCCTCTCCAGCTGTTGCTTGCTGCTTCTCTTTAGCGCCAGATTTACTGAACAAGTTGTCTATACATGGTCTCCAGTTCCCCCTCATTCCTTAATCCATTGCAGTCTGCCCATTCTGTTCTCACCATGTCTGCATTCAACCTCCTAATGTGCAAGACCAGTGATCTGTTTTAGTCATATTCCCTGGGGCATTCCAGAATAGCATGTTGTGATGCCTGGACTTGGAGACACTTAGAACTTTAAGCTTCCACCACCCAAACTGCTCTTCCTCACATGTAACTAATCTAGGTTAATGATGTCATTCACCCAGTCTTTCAGAATTCCATCACATTCAAGTAGTTGCCAAATCTGTCTTTCAATAACAGCAGTGACATCTGAAGCCAGCCAGTTTTTCGCAGTTCCTCTGCCACTACAGATCATCATCCTGCATGGACTATTCTAGCAACCTCCTAGGTAGTCTTTTAGCACCAGGTTTTTCAGGTTTCAGTTTATCCTACCTTAGCATTCAAGATACTTGTACTCCAGTTCTTGTACACATAAATAAATCTTTTTTTAAAAAAAGAATTTATTGAGTTGTTCTATAATTACTTTCAAAATGTTTAATCAGGCAGGGGTTAGAACAGGAACAGAAGGGCCCTCCCTGGTGGCACAGTGGGTTAAGCAATGCACTATGAAGCAAACCATAGCCACTGCAGCACGAGTTCAACCCCTGCCACCGGCTGGGGAGGTGACCCACATGGCGCAGGCAGATCTCTCCTGCGTCACCCGCTACTCTCCTCAGCAGTGTATTTCAGTAGATCTGCCTGTTCTGTTCCCCACTCTGTCTGGTGGAGTCTCTCACCTGGCACCTCTAGCCTATACCCCAGGACTTGTATGCATAAATAAACAAATCTCTAAAAAAAAAGAACAGGAACAGAAACTATCTCAATAGTTTAAGCTGAAAGTAAATTTAATATAATTAATTCAGTGCTTACAAAATCATTTGAAAAGCTGGATGAACCCTCTGTAGGCAGAGCCCCTAGGAATGAATCTCAGAGCACTACTGAACTACCTACCTCAGGAGAGAGCCATAGCCCCTGATGGCCTCTGGAAAACTGAGTTTGAGAACATAGTTCCATAACTACAATCCCAGAATCAGGAAGCTGCTACAAACAATCCCACAACATATATTGTACCAAACTTTTTTTTTTTTAAAGATTTATTTATTTATGCATACAAGCTGGGTACAGTTCAGAGACATGGGAGGTGAGAGGATTCACCAGAGACAGAGTGGGGAGCAGAACAGGCAGACTGACTGAAATACACTGCTGGGGGGAGCAGCGGGCGAGGCAGGAGAGGTCTGCTATGCCATGTGGGTCCCCACCCTGGCCGGGGATCGAACTCACGCTGCTGTGAGGTGGATGCTTCACAGTGCGGCGCTCAACCCGCTGCGCCACCAGGGAGGCCCTGTACCAAACTTTTTACAAAGCTACTAACCAATGTAAACACTCAAATACATGATCAACAGAGGAAGGAAAAAGGAAACTAGATAATTCAGCACCTGGAGCACTGAGACTTTGCTCTGGAATGTGTTAGGGCTTCAGTTTGCTTTTATAGTATGATTGAGATCAGCCTTTTTAAAAGGCAATAAGTTACTTCAACAATTCACAGGAAAAATTACCAACCACCCATCCCTTCCCACCCCCTAAAAAAATGTCTTGTCATAGTACTTGGGTACTCAGTGGGCAGGAGCAAGAAAAAACTACTTGAGAAAAGTAGTTATGACAGCAGTTAAGAGAGGTAACATTTGGAATCAATTCAGACTTGAGTTATCTTGAGCCATAGAAGAGTCTTAGGACCTGGACCTTGACAAAAGTCAAACTCTGTGTCTCCATGTAGCAGCAGGAAAGGCATGGCACTGGAGCAAGGTTCTGGGCAGACGGGTCAGGAAAGGGAGTGTTGGAGCCTTCGGTGGCTTTTCATGCTTTATTTAGTAGAGGTGGCCAGGTACATGGCAGGCATGGGGGGGGGGGGGTCCGGGAGGCTGGCAGGCCTCCCAGCCTGTCGGTCCTGTTGGTTCTGTCGGTTCTGATGGTCGGTCCTAGCGTCCTCATGACGCTGCCCATTTAAGCTCAACTCAGGTCCCAACTCAGGTGCGCCCACTTGCGCACGCCCAGCCTGGAATGCTGCAGCACCGCAGGTGTCCATCAATCACAGTGGTGGGAGGGTCGAAAGACCTGATCATTCTCTGACCCTACACTCCAACATCTCTTCTATAAAATGAAGACATTGAACTAACTAGCTGATTTCCAAGGTTCACTCCAACCCTAAACTTTTGTTTTTAGTGTTATTCAGTTCAAAAAAGCATTTTTAAAGTAAAGAGGGGTAAGATTATGCAACCATTTCTAGGGCTTCCTTTACTTTTGATCATTTCCTGTCAACCTTTAAACATTCTCTGAGGCCATCCAGATGAGGTCAGTGGGAGAAGAAAGTAACCTAGAAAATGAAGGATTTTTTGCCTTCACCATGTTGAATCAAATACAATTTAAAACACACTGAGCAACTTCAGAGTTCCCTAATTACCCAGTTTTAGGTTTTGGTTAATAATGTCCCCAGTAATTAAGGGGGAAGAAATTCTTCAAAGAGCCATCACTGATTCCAGGTGCTAGAAGGGATCATCACAACCTCAAAAGCCAGGCTTGTTATTCAAAAAGAACCTTAAAACACCCTCTTAACTACGTTAGCTACACCAGAGATTAAACAGAGCTTTCTCCCAGGTCCCTGCAACCTCCTTTAGGCTATGAGGTGCTTGATGTAATTTTTGGCCCTTTTTTTTCCTTCAAGACTCTTCTTTCTTCTGTTGCTTCTCAGATGTAAACTACTTTTCACAACACCATCTCCAGACACACCTTAAGATGTTAGCTCAGAGTCAGTTTGCCGATACTGGTTTTTCTGTTGTCGTTCTTATTTCTGTCAAAATAAGAGATCTGGGCAGCACGGGTGGTGTCTCAGAGAAAGCGGTGGTATTACAGGAGTGCTATGCAGTCCTTCTTTTCTCCCCTGTTAATATGCTTTCTCAGTTTGCTTCAAAGCTTGTTTACCAACTAACTTAGTCCCTCCACCCTCCTTTCTCACCCCGCCCCTGCATTGTGTGTCTCAAAAGGTGGAGGAAAAGCACAGCTGCTTCTCAGCCCTCTCTAGTGAAGACTGTGAAATCATCAGGGCCCATGTGTCAGACTGTACAACCTGCACCAAACCTTTGCAGAGTTATTTCAGGTTGGCCAGAGAACAAACCACTTAACATACAACAGCCTCTTTTCAAAGGCCTCTGACAGAAACCGCCAGGGCTGCCTCTCCTTGGTGCAGTGGGGAAAAAGGTGAGTGAATGAGCAGGGTTTAATTCTTAGCCAAGGAGGATACAAACCCCAGTGTTACAGCTATTGTGGCTAAATTAAATGGGATGTTCTGCTGAAGATTTGTTATAGTTACAACCCTACCCTCAGGCCATTTATAGTCAAAGGCAGTGTTTCGAAAAGCATAATCCAAATATCACCTACATCATAATTACTTGGGTGCTTATTTTTAAATGCAGGTTCCTGGGCTTTGGTCCAGATTTCCTGAATCAGAATATCTGGAAGCTACACACAGGCAGCTGTTTTTCACCATATACCTCATAGAATCCTCAGACACAATAAAGTTACTGAAACCACACATTACTTTGCATAAAGAGTTTTTAGGAACTTACACGAAAGAGAATGAAATTATTTGTGTTTTTTTAGGGATACAGGTCCTTAAAAAATCCACACATTAATCACAAATAAAGAGTATAACAAAGTAGTGGTTAAGACAGGACATTAAAGGTACAGACCTGAATTATAAGATGATTTAAAGGTATAAATGAAGGAAAGCTTTAAAGTTTTTAAGTGTTAACTGTAGGGACTCAATCATTTTAGCTATGATGAATAAACTGAGGCTACCTAGCCCAAAGATGGCATGAAATAGATGCAGCACAACGTTATCCACATATACTACCTCAACGCCTTGGTTTCTTTGTAAAACAAAATTCGAAAGACACCTAAAGGGCATCCTTTTGGTAAAGGACAGGCATCCAAAAAGTGAAAAAGAAATAATTGCTTTTTATTTAGCCTGGATAGATCACAATGTCAGCTGGGAAAAGAGTAGATTCCTGTATCTGAAGTTATTTGTTTTCCTAGCCCTGTAACCTCTGTGGATTGATAGTATCATATGTCCTGATCAATTTGTTTACATTGCCCCATCTCATCAGTAAAGGGTTCATTTGAGAACTGTCACTACTAATAAATGGCCTTCACGTGTGAAGATGTAGCCCCAGGACACTAGGGCTTAACTCTCCCACAGTTTCAACATGGATGGAATAATTTTCAAAGGCCTCTAAAAAGTTGTCTTTGCTAGGGGCACATGAAGAGGAGAACAGCAGGTGAGTATGAAGAGAACAGTAAATGGAGGGCATCCCCAATCTCTCCTTTATCAGAATCAGGTAGCAGACAGACAACTAAAGGAAATTCTTTAGGATTTCCCTCTCCCTCCCCTCTCCCAAAAGCTAACAGGGGCCATTGATCTATGCCCAAATGTTACCCCACCTACCGGCTCCTTTCTGTCTGTGGGCTTGTTTACCAGTGAGGGGGGAGGGAACCATATCAGCAGATTTCCACCACCCTGTGTCCAGGGTACCTGAAGCAAGTCAATGAACTGTCCATCTTCAGTTTTGATAGGGAAATAACAGCATTTGGGGTAAACTGTACCCGGATCTCTAGTATCCAGTCTCCTAGAATGGCAATCTCCCAAGTGAGCATCTATAGCCACAATAAATTCTGAGAAGAAAGAACCTTGGAATAAAGGTGACGATTTAGTCTCTTCTGAAGTGCTGAGACAGGCTGTTGATTTCCTAGGTGTCCAGCAGGTGGAGATAGAGTCTCAGGCTCCCCGGGACTGCAGTGGGCGATAGGTAACTTCCAGTCTTCTGAAGCCTGTGCAGGAGAGTGAGCAGAGTGCCTTTGATGATTCCCAGTCCCCATTCATCCTAGCCCACACACACCCATTTCTCTTCCTTCCCTTTCTTAGAAACAGGCCTGAAACTGACCTGTCAGTTTCTTCTATCAGGCTAGGAAGGGGTGAGACAAATAACCCTCATTGGAGGGAATGGGAGTCACAGAGACTTTTAAAGAACTTTCCTGAAGTCCAGTTTCTGTGTTGTTTACCACAGAGCCTTCCTGCCATCTGGAAATGCCAGCATCTTAAATTCCAGGCAGGCCCACCCTAAAACTCCTACTCATATACAAAGCTAAAAGTGACACAAACCAGGACTAGCCAGCCAGGGAAGGGGCAGCGTAGGTATGCAGCCGGTCATTTGGCACCAACAAATGCCAAGCATCAAGTGAATGCATGGGTGGGCACCCTTGCTGCCAGTGGGCCGCAGGCCATGACAACCAATTGGGTACAGTCAGGCTGCCAAGGTGCAGGACATCCCAGGGCACTGTGCCCATCACAGACTGAATGAAGCCCAGAGCTTTGAGAGCCTTCCGACTCTGGAGAAACACATCCATTCCTCATTGAGAGCAAGGGGAGGGGGGGAGCGGGTAATGTTCTACCTAAAAATAGCAGGAGAGGCCCTTTCACCCTTCTACTGGAAAAGAAGTGTCTAGAAATGGACCATTATGAATATGACCAAGAAGCTGAAGTTGGAAGTTAGTAGGATAAAACAGAATATGTGTAGGTCTCCCTGGTGGCCTCGGGGTTAAGTCTCAGCACTATCACCTCTATGGCCAGTCAAGGAGCTGACCCACGTGGTGCAGCAGACTTCTCTTGTCTCTCCTGCTGCTTCCCTCAGCAGTGTATTTTAGTAGCTCCACCTGTTCTACTCCCCACTGTCTCTGGTGAATCCTCTCACACCCCCACCCCTGCACCTCTGGCCTATACCCCAGTTCTTCTACACAAAAATAAATAGAATATGTGATATAAATAGAGTAAAAGCAAATGTGGCTTCATGGAAAGAGTTGACTTGGATAGTGACACCTAGGTTCTATCCCACTTTAACTGTATGACCTTGGGCAAATCACTTTTCTCTGTACCTCAATTTCTTTATCTATAAAATTGAACTAGATGATATCAAGAATATTCTTCCTCTTCTGACATCACTTCAGTTCTGAGAAATGATTCTTTCCATTGTAGAAAAAGACCAGTCTGGAACCACAGAATCTCATATGACCCCAGGCATAGCTATGTCTAAACTAAGAGAAATACGTAATAGATGAGTGGCGGAAGTGAATGTTCTGAGTTCCACTATCTCTATTACCACTAGTAGGTAACCACCACCAGAGGCATTTACAGTCAGAGCAGGGGCCTCCCTGGTGACACAGGGGTAAGTCATAGCATTATAAAGTTGTCCACAGCCACCACAGCACAGTTCAATCCCCGGCCAGGAACCCACATTTTGCAGCAGACCTGTCCTGCCTCGCCTGCTGCTCCCCTCAGCATGTATTTCAGTCAATCTGCCTGTTCTGCTCCCCACTCTGTCTCTGGTGAATCCTCTCAACACCACACTCTATGCCTCTGGCCTGCACTACAGCTCTTGTATGCATAAATAAGTAAACCTTCTTTTTTTTTAAAGATTTACTTATGCATAGGAGAACTATGGTACAGGCCAGAGGTGGAGGAGAGAGGGGGACGGGCAGGATGAGAGGATTCACGAGAGACAGAGTGGGAAGCAGAACAGGCAGACTGACTGAAACACACTACTGAGGGGCACAGTGGGCAAGGCAGGAGAGGTCTGCTGCACCATGTGGGTCACCTCCCTGGCCGGAGATTGGACTCGTGCTGCAGTAGCAGAGGATAGCTTCATAGTGCTGTGCCTTAACCCCTTGCACCCTGAGAGAGGCCACAATCTTTAAAAAAAATAATAAAGTCAGAGATCAGACATTCTAATCCTCTGGATAACTAAGTTAGATGCTCCCGTCAACCTCAGAACTAAGAAATTTAGAGCTGCTATTTAAAAAAGAAGTTGGGGTCTCCCTGATGGTGCAAGGGGTTGGGGTTAGGGTTAGGGTTAGGGTTTCCACAGTCACTGCAGCACGAGTTGGATTCCTGACCAGGGAGGAGACCCATATATTGCAGCAGATTTCTCCTGCCTGTTCCCCTCAGTGTGTTTTGAGGTCAATCTGCCTGTTCTGCTCTCCACTCTGTCTCTGGTGGATCCTCTCACCGCCCACACCTCTGGCCTGTACCCCAGCTCTTGTGTGCATAAATAAATAAAATCTTTGAAAAAAATAAAAACAACAGAGTTGCTGTTCATCTAGATAACAAGAACATACTGAGTTTAGGTCTTACGCAGGCCTGTCTCTGACCTCTAGCCCTCTGCCCCCAGAGTTCCCCTTCCTCACTTGAGCCCCTTCCTGACCACTCAGATTCGTAGTGGGTTGATTTGTTTGGCTCTGGCAGCCTGTGCAGTGTTTACTAGATCTGTGGGAAATCACCTGTACCTGAACTTACGTTCTAAAGAGAGGCATTATCTCACTTTTTTGGTCCAGGTGAGTATCTACAAAATATTGGAAACTCCTCATTTACCAAAGCTTCCCTGTACACCCAGGCTTAAGAAAATATTCCACTTCAGAACTGAGAATAGGGGATCTGGGGAGGTTCCAGAATGACAAATGGCAATATTTATCTGAGACCTGAGCTCTACTCCCTTGTGCTCATCTCTACCCTGGAGAATCTTAACTAACCTCAGGGGAAAAAAATGGTCAGAATAGTCAGAATGATTAAGCGTCTTGTTATTCCTCATCCAGCTGCACTATGCTAACTTTTCAGGGATGTATACTTTGCCTCTAATATTCCACTAGGCATTTTAATATGCACTAATCTCCACAGCAGCAGGCAGGAAAGTGGTTGATGCAATAACATGAAATCAAATAAATATGATGTGCGTTCAACTTTCAAGGAATTTAGTTTGTATTAGTTATGTATTGATGCATAACAAATTACCCCCCAAAAGTAGTGACTTAAAACAACAATAAACATCTGTTTTGGCACACAATTACGTGGGCCAGGAAACCATAAGTGACTTAACATGAATGTCATGATGTCACTCAAGGATTTATAGTCAAGATGTGAACTGGGACCTGAGTCATCTGAAAATTTGATTGGGGTATAGCCCACCCATATCAGTAAACTCAAGTTCTGTTAAGTTGCTCCTGGCTTTTGGTGGAAGGCTCAGTTCCTCTCCATAGAGGCCTCTCCATGGGACCATTTGCATGTCCCCAAAACATGATAGCTGGCTTCTTCAGAAAAAGTGATCCAAGAGGCCACGATGGGAACTCCAATGTCCTTTGTGACTTAGCCTTGGAAGTTACACATGTCACTTTCACCATACTGTGTTGATCACATGGGCGAGCCATGATTCAGCCTAGAAAGGGACCACAGAAAGGGCATGAATACCAGAAGATGAGGATCATGGGGCCATGTTGGAAGCTCGCTGTTATACACCCATCTGGCATTTCAAAGTTATATTATGCTAAATAGAAGAACTAGGATGTTTATAAACCAGAAATTTGAATATGCTCATGGTAGAGAAAATTTCCATTATTTGCAAAATGTCATTAAATGAACATTTCAGCAGATCCTATTTTCACTTGAAACAGTTTAATTTTATTTTTGAACGCCTTGAGAACATTTTTTCAAGGTAGGCTAAGACTTCATGGATTGCATGGTCTTAGTCTTTATTTAAAGAATGTAGGCCATACAGCTATGACAAAGAGACCCATAAATAGAGTGGTTCAAAGACAGTAATAATCCAGAGAGAGACAGAGTAGATCACCCTTGACTGGTGGAGAAGATTTACATGTCTTGATCTAAGGTGACTGCTCAGTTGGTCATTACTTCCCAGCAAACAGAAGGGAGCAAGAGGAAGTCAGAGCTGTCAGCTTTCCTTTTTAAGAACATGACCCAAAAAAAAAAAAAAAAAGAACATGACCCAGAAGTTACACACAGTTCTCCACTCACATTCCATTGACCAGACTTCGTAATGCAGCCACCCCCAACTGCAAGCGAGGCAGGGCCGAGTAGTATCTAGCCAGTAGTCAGGAACCCTGCTGACACTCAGTGTGGGGGTGGCAGAGTCATATTACTAAAAGGAAGAAGAGGAGATTGGATGCTCGCTGACTGTGGTCTCTGCCACACCTACAAAATATAGTTCTGTGGGCACAGGTCAGGTGACCAACATTAACAAGTAATTGGACCACGTCTCAGGCTGCAACTCAAGAACTGAACATGCATTAAAAGCACAATAGCAAGAGGGAGTACCTTGCTAGGAGACAATCTTGGTGGAGGAAAAAAGCCTTATTTGTCACACAGATCAAAAATTAGTTTTGTAATATCACCATGTTATGTACCATTTTATATATATATATATATATATATATATATTTTTTTTTTTACTGATCTAGACAATGTGCTGGGCAATGGAAAAACAGAAGTAAACAACGATCCTTACCTCATAGAATTGAGACTCGCGAGGAGATAATAAGGTAAATGCTACGATTAGTGAAATGGAGAGTACTGGGTGGGGGACTAAGGAAAGCTTTTGGAGGAAGTAATATATGTTCAGGAAATCAACCCATAAAGTACATTGCAAGCACATCAAACTTTAAATAGGTTTCAGATTCATCCGACAGACTGAGGCTTTAATTTTACAGCCAAGCACTGAGGCAGGTGATGGCACATACAGTATATTAGTTTAATTCTCCCAACAAATCTATGCAGAAGGTGTTACCTCCACTTTACAGATGAAGATACTGAGCCCCAGGGAGGTTAAGTCACCTGCCAATGTCACCTATTAAGTGGGGGACACCCAGGTCTTCTTTCCAATAAAACATCACTTTTCCCATGCAGATTCAAAGCACATTAACCAAAAACAAATGTTAACATTAGAAAGTCTATGGAATTTTCTTTCAGAAAACATTTATAGCTGCTTCTATCCTATGTACATCCAAATTATTTAATGTCTAAATTGCACAAGGACTTTATAAATACCCTGTATAATTAAGTGCTAAACTGTGTAGTCCAGACTATGAGTGAGAGAATTCAGAAGAGGGGGACATTACTGAGAGTTAGAATGAACAGAGGAATCCTCTGCAGGGCTTGAATGGTACCACTGTCAGCGCTTTCCAGACACTGGAGTCACAGGAGCGTAGCTAAAGCTAGACTAGCACGTCACACAGGTCCGAGACACTGAGGCTCAGTGGCTGGAATACGTTGGCAAGGATATAATGGCAAGGAGCTTTTTCTGGTTCTCACAAATGAGAGCAGGGAAGGCATGGCGTCAGTTTATCCCCATTTAAGTGGCCCTCCTAACTGTGGCCCTACTTTCCCTTTTCTAGGAAAAAGATGAATTCCAGCAGTCCCACAACATCTCCTTCTCCAGAATGATCATTTTGGCACTTTGCATATCGAGAAGTAGATCTGATCTTCCTAAGGCTGGTCTGGGGGCTGTGCCAACCGACAGATAACGATCCTTATTCCATTAAAGCTTCCAGTCTGATGGGGAGGCAAACCAACAATTCAGAGAACAGACTGAGGCAAATTTAACCCAAAATAAAAGCATCATGATTCCCTAAAGGGAGATGCTGATAGCTGTACCATGGAGGGGGCCATGACAAGCTTTACATGGCAGCAAACAACAGGCATGGGTGGGGTGGTCCCAGACTGGATGACGTTATTTTTGCCCTCAAATCCTTGTGGTCACCACAGAACAGCTACTCGGAAAAGGGCTGGTAGAAGGGGGACATTTCCTTGAGAGGAAACTTGCCTCTCCTTTCTCCCCACAAATGAGCACTGAATGGGAAATTGACCAAAGGAAAAGGTAGGAGGTGATGTGATGTTAGAGTCACAGAACCCAGCAACCTGGACCCAAGCCAGCGGAAAACCCCATTGTCTGAGTTGCTTTTTCAACTTCCTGCCCTCAAACACAAAGCCCACCCAGCATGCATCCCCCAGCTCATGCCGCCAGCACCACCTCCTCCCCAGCACCACCTCCTCCCCAGCACCACCTCCTCCCCAGCACCACCTCCTCTGGCACTGTGGCTAGGAGAACACTACTGAGCACTGACTACTACAACAGGCCACAAAGCTTCTCCAAAGGGGAGAGGGAAGGTCAGATGGCCAGACCTTTTCCCAGTGGACAAAGACAGAAGAGCTCTGGCCTCTAAGATCCCTAACGGATAAGGTTTCTGGACACCCCACTCTTTCTCTCAACACCCCACTCCTTTCTCCTAGTGCAGTAATCTCTGAAGAACTGGGGTTTTCTGGCAAAAATGAACAATAATGAGAGGGTGGAAGCGGAGAAGAGTGTAGGTGTCTGTAGGTGCCTATGCCGCCCCATGGTTTGATTTGTGGGAGATAATTCTCAAACTGAGTGACTGAGTGAGGCTGTGGGTGTGACCCAAGTGGGGTGAGGGAACCACAGCCCAGTTCTGTAGAGATCTCCGGCCTCTGGCCTCCCTAGTGGTGCAGGGGTTAAGTCTCAGCCCTATCATGCTATTGCCACTGTGGCCTGAGTTCGATCCCCAGCGCAGGAGCTGACCCACATGGTGCAGCAGACCTTTCCTGTCTTGCCCACCACTCCCCTCAGCAGTGTGTTTCAGTAGATCCACCTGTTCTGTGTCCCATTCTGTCTCAGGTGGATCCACTCACCACCCCATCCTGCATCTCTGGCCTACACCTCAGTTCTTCTATAAATAAATAATTTTTTAAAAAATCTCCAGGCTCCCTGCCCTCTCAGCCCTGAGCCTGAGCCCATTCCATGACCCTGAAAAGACCAGATTAGCATTCCCAGCTGATTCCCATCCCCAGCCTCAGCCTTTCCTCTCCTTAGTCCCTCCCCCAGCCCCATGCTCACTCCTCTGGCAAGATAGTTGGGCGTTTGGCTGGGAGCTGAGCTCAAAGCGGAAATGGGCAGTTGGGAGGTATGATTTATGTCTCTGACTTCACCCTCGGCTGGAGCCAAACACATGGACCCTTCCCCCCAAGTGCCCTTTTGGCATATCTCCTCAAAAAGTCTCACTCTGCTAAGAGATCAGAGGTCATCCAAGCAAACCACCCTATTTCCACTATCATCATCCCCATCACCACTACCACCCAACTCTGCGTCTCCTGCTAACTGGTGATGGAAGAATGTGTTAACTTTATAATCACCAGTGGGAGGCAAGATTCCCTTATCAGCCCCAAACAATTGGGAAGTCCCTCTATATATCTATCTAATTTCCTTCTCTCCTGCTGTTCAGTCCTTAGTTGGTGGCCACAAAGGGCAGCTAACTCACGAGGGACTCTACCTCTGCTTCTCAAGATCCTTGAGCAGATTTAAGGTAATCTCCAAGCCTATGAGTGTTTCTATCTCGAAAGACATCTCAGATATCAGGGTGCAGGTGTCCCCAGGAACCCCTGGGGCATAGCTTCATCTCACAGTTAGCAGTTAGCACACCCAGCTAAGCCAATCCTGAAGCCAAGAGCCAGAAGAGATCTCACTAGTTAAAAAGTCCTAGAAATCTAATTTCCCCTTTTCCTGCTTTTTCAGTTTCTTCATCAGTCGAAAGTTATTAACTTTAGAGGGTTGCTGGGGAGATTAAGATAGGTAAACCTATTAGAAAGTTATAAAATGCTGCTTCGTTGGATTATTTTGAGGTTGAGTAGGTAATATTTGTAAAATGCTTAGAGCTTTACCTCGTACTTGATAACAACTCATTTTTCCCATAATACTCCAAAAATTGGGGAGGAACCTGAGAGCTTCCTTTTTTAGAAATCTAGAGTCCATACTCTCATTCTAGCCTCCTTGGATGGAAGCTGAGATTCCCAGGCTCTCATTTTTAAGAGGTACACAGTTGATGAATGAATGGGTCCATCTTCCATTCACTTCTCTGGGGTCTGGCCTGAGCTGGCTTCCTTCCTACCACCCCCTGCTGAACTTTCCCCACAGAGACCTGAGTTCATCCTAGTTACCAAGTGTTTGTTTCTTCCTGGCCCCACAGGAGGGCTCCAGCTTCTCACTGCTTTCCCCACTGTGTTCCTATGTAGGCATCTGCCAATACTAGAGAGAAACCTCAGGGTCATCCAGTTCAAGGCCCTTGGTTTAGGAAAGACAAAATTGAGAGCCAGAGAAGGGCTATCTCGCTCAAGCTGAACTTTTTTTTTTTTAAAAGATTTAGTTATTTATGCATACAAGAGCTGGGGTAGAGGCCAGAGATGCTGAGGTGAGAGGATTCACCAGACAGTGGGGAGCAGAACAGGCAGACTGACTGAAACACACTGCTGAGGGGAGCAGTGGGCAAAGCAGGAGAGGTCTGCTACACCATATGGGCCACCCCACTGGCAGGGGGCAGGGATCAAAATCGTGCTGCAGTGAGTGTGGGTTTGCTTCATAGTGCATTGCTTAACCCACTGCGCCACCAAGGAGGCCCTCAAGCAGAACTTTTAAGTCAAATACCTGGATTGATCCCAAGGGGTCCCTGTCTGTTTTCAGGGCTAGAATTCTCACCCCCTTTTTCCTTTCTCCCCTTAAGTATTGGGTAGAATAAATCACTATTTTCAACTGCCTGGAACATAAGCAAAGGCTGGAAAAGGACTTAAGGAAGCCCCTCCACGCACCCCTGTAATTCTTCTTCATTCTCCCAGCTCTTCCCTAAATCTGCCCCAGTCTGCATCCCCCCAATACACTCCCCACCCCTCACCCCCCACCTCCAGTCATACTTATGTGGCTTTTGTGCTAATCTGCAGGTCAGCTGCATGTCACTCAACAACAGGTTTGCTTAAAAAAATGTGTTTTAAAACACTGACACTGTGGGAGTTTTAAGTCTGAATCCATACAAACAAGGGCCCAACGTGGGGCATGTTCAGCTGGCAGCTTCTGTGAGCATCACCACCCCATAAACCACTTGGGTAGCCCTTGTGCCTCTACCAGAGAGGTGCAGGCATTCCAGAGCAAGTGCCAGCGGGGTGAGGGCTCCTGAAATGAAGCAAGATTTGTTGGGTTTGAGTCCTTGCTCTTCCACTTATCTTGGACAAATCAATTTCTCTGTGCCTCAGTTTCCTCATCTTACCAGAAGGTACAATAATACTCCCTCATAGAGAGGCAGTGTCAATTAAGTGAGTTACTAGATGTGAAGATCTTAAAATACATAGTTGGTATTATAACATACACACTAAGAATATTTAGTATATAGTATATGTAGTAATAGCATAAATATAGGAAAGATAATACTCCTGGAAGCTGTGCCTCCATCCCCATCCTACATACACCTGGGTCACGTGGCCCAGTTGCCCCTGTTGTCCTTCAAACCTAACCATCTGGTCTCTGACAGGCTTACCCGTGCCCAGCCCCCTTCTCTCCTCTGGGTGTAGAAGAAGAAAAGAAAAAGGGAGGGAAAGTGTAGCCATTTTAGGGCAGAGGAGTTGTTAGAGGGGAGAGGGAGTTGGGGCTGTAGGGGAGTGGACCCAGGGTTGGGCGGCTCCTTATTGGGAAAGGCCCCTGCCTGAGTCCTCTGTAAGACAGAGGCCAGGCCTGGGCACAGAGCCAAGTCCAAAGAGCAGGCCCCAGGCCTTCATCCTGGCCCTGAAACCAGCACCAAGAAGGGACTGGATGCTCAGTTGCCTTGGGCCCTTCTCTGCAGTCACAGCACAGTCCTGTCCCCCAAACCCACCCCTTCTGCTTAAACCTCCAAGCCCATTAACGTGAGTGCCTCTCCCTGTACATATGTGTGCACGTGGGGCAGGGAGGACACTGTCCACCACCCACAACTCCCTTTTCTCCCCCAAGTCCAAAACTGTGAGCAACTCCTGCAGGAATTCAACTACTTCTGGGGAGACAACTGCTGGTAAGGGGGGCCCAAGGGTGAGTAACAGTTCCCACAGGGATGGGGTGCCCATGACTAATCAATGAGAGAGTGAGGAAAGAAACTTACATTCCTTGACTTGTAGGGCAGTGGATAGAGGTGGGAGGTGGGGCAGGGGCAGAGTGAGACTAGGACAGCCAAGTAGGGACATGAGAGGGAGGCTAGCCTGGGTGAGGATGCAGCGTCCCTCCAGCATGATCTCTTTACACCCCACATCCCAGGCTGAAAAAGAGGCAGATCCCAGGTAACCAAACACCGGGACACCCCCCCTAATCCTCAGAGCCTTCCCACCAGCTGGCAAATAAGCCCCTCCTCCAGCCCATCAAGCTGGGGGTTGCTGACCTCCAATGGGCTGAGGGAGGGGCACCCTGGCATTTCATCTGCATTCCTCAGCCCTTATCTCCACTCTCCTGGGGGTCCCCATACCCAGACGCCCAGCAGGGGAAAAACTCCTCTGTGCCAGGGTGAGAACTACGAAGCTAAGGGCATAAAAACGGAAATGAGCTGGGAGCCAAGGTGCCTTAGGGAGGAAGGAAGCCAGTCTGCCGCCACAGACGAGTCAGGAAAGAGAAAACAAACAGCCAAGTGCTTCCTGCCCACCCACCTCCCCACCTAACATTCCCCACCAACCTCCTCCAGCCAGGGAGGAAAGGGGTGCAGACCCACAGTAGACACCCTCTGAAGTCTCCAGCTCAGCAACTCACAGGACAGAAGGTCAGACAGCTCCTACATCCTCTGCCAGCTGATGCCCCAACGCAACGCCTTGACCGATTTCTCCCATGGCAAGAAAAGTAACCCGTTCACTTCTCTTCTGTGACCTGCTACTCAGGCCCTCCAGTTTCTGAAAAAGAAAGTCATGGATTAGAGAAGGCTGACATGGTGGGAGAGAAAGGGGATGCATAAGAACACACAGCCCTGGACCCCCAGGCCGTTAGTCTACTCCCCCTGCACTGAGAACGTTACAGGGTACCCTTAATATAAAATGGGTTTGTCTGACTGGGTCCTCACCCGCATGATTGAACGGCACTTATAATGCCCTAACTGCAGGCACACACAACAAAGGTTAATAAAGAGTTTTATTTACAAGGGAAGGGAAAATAGCGTAGTGAATAACAAAAGGGGAAGAGAGGGATACAGATTTGTAAATATTTTACTAGTTTTTTGGAGTTGGAACTCAACGGTGTGCTGAGAGCTGGCTCCCCAGGAAAAAGCGACCCCCCAAGGCCCACGTGTCTGTTTTTATACTCAGCCTGGCTGCTCAACTTCACCCTCAGGCCCCAGTGATCTTCTCTTTGATAATGACCTTATGGGATTTGTAGCTCTTGGATCTTGTAGGTTTGAATGGGGGTCGAAGTCCATAACCTATTTGTGTAATCCATTCAGGAAGGTCTTTCCCCCTAACAAGAACTGGACAATCACCCCCTCACACACACACACACACACACACACACACAACTCTGGCCTATTGACTCAGGATACAGGTACTCCTACCCACCCACACACATACACCAACGCAAACATGTTCAGGTGTTCGGGCCACACACACTCGCGTGCGCGCACAGGCACATTTTCACCTCCCATAAACATTCACATCACACAGGAGCTTTCCCAAGCCAACCAGCACAAATGGTGAACATTCACACACAGGGATAAAGAAACCTAGGCCAACTTGGGCTTGCAATTTATTCCAGCTCTGGCTCTTCTCCAGGCCCATTTCTCCTCTGCCGATGCTCCTCCCCCAGGGCTTTCCCTGCAGAGCATGGGGTGGAGGCACCTGAGGGTGCTCCATTCCCAAGCTGTTAGTTCTGAAACCCCATCAGTCTGGGTTTCTAGAACCCAGCCCCCCTCCCTGAGGTGATCACATGGAAAATGTCCAGCTGTGGTTGCTACAGAGATGAGCTCAGCCAGTCTGAGTGGGGCTGGGGGCCTGGACTCAGCGTCAGACTTTCCACCTCGGACCTTATCCCTCCTCCCACCCCCACATACCACCCACCGGGGCTCAGCAGCAGGAAAGGGGCCAAAGGGACTTCTGAAGCAAACGTCATCTCAGTCCTGGATGGGTTTGGAGGAGGAGGGGTGACACCAAGTGGAAAAAGCAGAGGCGCAGGAAGCACCTCCAGTTTCTGCATCCCTCCCCACCTTCATTAGGGAAAGGAACCCAGAGAACAGGGATACTGGCCTGCAGGGTGATGTGCGCCTTCGCCTTAGCAGTGAGGGTGAGACAGCGAGGTAGCCAGGGAAGCAGTAGCATCAAGAATCCCAGGTGATAATGGGCATAGAAAGCCAGGGTCTAACTGGAAAGGCAGTGGGGAGCAGACCAGGTGAGCTGCAGGCTGCCAGCCCACTCCCACACTGCCTCCCATTGGCCAGCAGGGAGCTCCTGACCTGCCAGAGGGCAGGGTGGGTCTCCTAGCCAGGCACCCAAACCAGTAACTCCCTCTCCCTGACTCCAACCCTCTACCATTCCCCACATTCCTTAACCCCTGCCCCTTCCTCTCCTCTCTTTTCTTCTTCTGCCCTCTCCTACCACCTCTCCAGGGACTTCTTTCCTGATCCCTTCATCTCTTCCTTCTTTGCACTCACTACTCCTGATGCTCCCTCCCCACTCACTCTGGCTTTTCTCTTTCTGTGGCCTCTCTACATTTCACTCTTACTTAAGTCTCCTTCCTAGACCAACTGCCCCTCCTCCCTCCTTACTACCCCCCAGTATGGCCCACTGAATTTTGTGCGTAGTTAGCACTCAAAAATGTGCACTGAATTGGATCAAGGGCACTTACCATGTGCCTTGCAGAGTCCTGGGCACCTCGGCGTGGACAGATATTGACTGGTTAATAGGTTGGAGCCATAGAAGGTTTTCTGCTGAGAAGCAATATCATCAGGTCTTAACTTAAGAAAATGAATTCCAGGCCTCACTGGTGGCGCAGTGGGTTAAGCAACGCACTATGAAGCAAACACGCAGCCACTGCAGCACGAGTTCGATCCCTGCTGCCGGCCAGGGAGGGGACCCACATGGCGCGGCAGACCTCTCCTGCCTTGCCCACTGTTGCCCTCGGCAGTGTGTTTCGGTCAGTGTGCCTGTTCTGCTCCCCACTCTGGTGAATCCTCTCACCTCCCACGACTCTGGTCTGTGCCCCAGCTCTTGTATGCATAAATAAATAAATCTTAAAAGAAAATGAATTTGCCTGCAATGAGCAAGGCCTCTATTCATTTCCTCTCTCATCTTATCTGTTTCCCTCTGACTCTTCCTCATCTTCGCATGTTTCCTGTCTGACTATACTTCTGCTTCTCTCCTGTTCATAAATCCCTCCTTCTTCCTTCAGTTTTCCTTCCTGCACTCGCCCCATATGCCTGCCCTCCCTCTTTTCAATCCACCCCCATTTCCTAGAACATCTGTAAGCAATCGATTTGTGCAGGGGGTAGGGTTGAGATCTCTTCCCAGACAGTTGTGGGGTATGACCAGCCCCTCCACCCCAGACTGGGTGTGAGGGTGTGGTCCAAAGACAGGCTGATGTCCCAGAGATGAAAGTTTAGCCTCCATCCCAACTTCCTCCCCAGCCACTCTGCTCTCTACCCATCAGCTCTCTACCCAAACCCCAACTTCACTTCTTCCCACCTCACTATCACTCATCCCTCCTGAGGGTCCAGCCCTACTACGGAAGCCCCACAGTTCTGTCCCTGGGACACTCCAGCAGAGCCTAGATCAGAGAGGAGGCAGGGAGGTCACTGGTGCCTGGCCTCTGAGCAGCAGGACAGCTACTGAATGGGACCTAATCTAATCAGAAAGGTCAGTGAGTTCCTCCCCTAGGCTTCTCCCCTGGGGCTTTGAAGTCCAATTCAGGGTAGAGGCCAGAGGTGAGAGGGGGTGGAGTCTCAGCAGAACCCATTCAACCTTTGCTGAAGGTGAGACAGCAAGACCAAGTATTTTGTGCATCAGACCCAGAAATAAACTAGTTGTAAATTGTGTGCAACACTATCTTCCATTATATCATTATCTTAGCTCTGTAGAATCCAGAGATTGTGGTTAAGTCTCAGCACTACGAAGCTATCCCGCAGCCACTACAGCACAAGTCTGATCCCGGCCAGGGAGCTGACCATAAGGCACATGGCGCAGCAGACCTCTCCTCTCTTGCCTGCTGCTCCCCTCAGCAGTGTAGTTCAGTCAATCCACCTATTCTGCTCCTCATTCTGTCTCTGGTGAATTTTCTTATCCACCCCCACCTCTGGCCTACACCCCAGCTCCTACATGCATAAATAAATAAATCTTAAAAAAAGAAAAAAGCATTTAAGCCTCAGTTCCTCTTCAAACCATAGCTGCAGAAGAAAGGGAGATGATTCTGCCCCCAGTCCCTACCCCTCACCCTCAGGAGTACTCAATAACATACCATTGAACTAGTGAATCTCAGCCCCAGGGAGTTGCCATTTTACCCTTAGGAGCCAGCTGCTGGGGACACTTGATCCCTTGCAAGGATACCCTCCAACTCCGCAACCCTAAGGCTTAGATCTCCTTGAAGGGAAGGACAAGGGGATGGACCTTTCTTAGCCCTGTTCATGATCCTTGGAAAACAAATGTACTTATTACAAGGTGACGATGGACAGGAGGAATTTGCAGCCAAGGAAGATGTGTGTGTTTGTTTGAAGGTGGAGGGTAAGGGGCGCCAGAGGTCCAGCAAACTCACAGGGAAGACTTAATGCCTTTTTATGAAAAGGACCTGCTGGCCCCACCTCCAAACTGACGCCACAGCAGTTATTGTGTCAAGGACAAATGGCATTCCTTTTGTCAGCACCAGCACAAACACAAGGTGATCGCTACCTGATCAGAGACTCTGCGTCTTCGAAGAACAAAGAGTTGAAACTAGTGAAACAGTGTGACTGGGTTCAGGGTGCAATTCCTGGCCCTCTGCCCCCCCCCCTCTCCTGGGGCTTTCCAATGCCCTAACTTCCTGTCTGGGATTGGTAATCCTTCCCAGGAGAGGCTAGACATGGCAGACAATTCTGTGGGGGTGGGAGGGAACTAATGCCTGGCTCATCCTCAACTCCTCACAGCCCCAGTCAGATGTGTATTGGGAATCCTGATGCTCCAGGTCCCTCCCTGATGGGCTCCAGATGTGCTTACATCTGGGAAGGCAATCCCAGGAAACTGATGTTCCCGCCCACAGTTCCCACCCCGGATGGCTTTCTCCTCCAAGGTCCAGGCCCTTAAGCCCAGAAGCTTCAGGCTCTCCTTTCTTCTCCAGAGGTAGGGAACTGCAGCAAAGCTGGGGTGGGAGGAGGAACAGGGAGGGAAGAAAGGAAGGAAGGAAAGACAGGAATGGTCCAAGGGGGTGGAGCAGGGTGCTGGAGAGCAAATAAAATGAGATCAATGCTTAGGACACCCCAGAGATTCTTATTCCCCTTTAATTCCCTATCCGGAGTTGTTACTTTTTGCTGTAGAGTTCTGTTGCCTCGAAAACTTGCTGGGCGAAAAAAAGAATAGAAAAACTGGAGCGAGTTTAGAATAGAAGATCATATTTGGGTAGGGGTAAGTCTTTCCCATTGATCTGCTAATTTTGGATCCTTGGGTCTTAGATATTTTTTACCCTAGTGGACTCTTAGCCCTCCCCTGCCCCATCAGTGCCCTTCCTGCACTCGCTGTCCTGCCTCTCTCCAACCTAGTCCAACCTGAAAAAAATTTCATCTGTGGTCCCTCCAGAGATATCTGGACACAATCTCAATCTTCAGAAGCACCAACAGAACACCAGCATCTTATCTCCAGTTCTGGTCTTCTCAATGGGTCAAACATCCCCCATCTTCCCCTCCTGCGCTCTGAGCAAAGTGGGAATGGAAAAGGGAAGGGAGTCTGGGTATATTTTAGATCTGGGGTGTGGGGGATAGGTTTCTCCTGGGTCAGACTGGGAGTGGGAATAGTGGATGGTGACTCATAGATGATGGGGCCATCACTTCCCCCAGAGAGACCTGAGTCAGGGCAGCAACACAGCCCAAGGCTTACGATGAACTGCTCCTGGACTTTCCCACGTCTTTCTTTTAGACATGCTCAGAGCAAAACCCCAACTTTCACAGGTTCTGGACTCAAACTCCTGGTATTACCAGTTGAGAAGTTTTATATAGCACAAAGACCTCTTTCAACCTAAGCCACCCAACCAGGCTGCTTACAGCCCCAACAAGGCTCAAGTTTATTCATGGAAGTCAGAACTTCCACCTCTCAAAAGGTCCAGGCATTTGAGAATCTGAAAAGAGAAACTGAGCCCAGCCTAAGAGAAATCATAACACAAAAACTTCCGTGCAATTTCAGAGGCTATACGCCCAATCTTCCCCAAATTCCTAGGAACACAGACATAGGTTACAGATCCATAGTCCCAAATCTTCCCCTGCAGGAACACAGTTTAGAGGGCGAAACTAACAATGCAGTGGGAAATGCAAGAGCTTTAGAATGGGTTGGGATTGTGTTGGGACTCCACCTCTGTCGCTTCCTTGGGGCTGATCCTGGCTTAGTCACTGTCCTCTCTGAGTATCACTTCCCTAACTATAAGATGAGGATGCTACTTCCTTCAGTGCTGAATAGTGGGGAAAATTAAATGAGATAAAGGCAGTTGAAGGTCAAGCCCAGGGACAAGGGTGTTATAGCATGTGCTAAGTCAAGTGTGTCAGTACTCCCCCACCTCTCTCGCATCCCGTAGAAACTCATCATACGTGGGTCCTGGCATTAGGTTTTACACTTCTATCCTGAACTGTATGGAAATTCTTCCTCTGGTTCTAAATCTTCACTCTCAGGCAAGCAGACTGGTGACAACAGGCAGGTAATGTCCTGCCCTTGCCCTTCACCCCTCTACCTCTGTGTTCAGCAGACCCAATTAGTAAGTCAGTCATCACAGCAACTCATTCCGACTGAGCGGCAAAGGAATACAAAAGGAACCAAAAAGGTAAGATCTAAGAAAAGAGACACTTGGAGACACACAGCCTGTTTCAGAGAGAAGCTGAGATACACAAGACCAAAAAAATGAAGAGACAGAGGCAGTAGGCTAACTTAAGTTCTAAATGCACCACAAGGGCCCTCCCTAGTGGTGCAAGGGGTTAAGGTGCAACACTATGAAGATCCACAGCCACTGCAGCACAAATTCGACCCCAGGCCAGGGAGGTGACCCACACGGCAGAGCAGACCTCTCCTGTCTCTCCCGCTGCTGCTCCCCTCAGCAGTGTTTTTCAGTAGATCTGCCTGCTCTGCTCCCAGCTCTGTCTCTGGTGACCTCTCTCACCCCTCCCCACCCCACACACCTCTGGCCTGTGCCCCAGTTTTTGTATGCATAAATAATTTTTTTAAATAAAACAAAATAAATGCACCACAAACTAGTTAGCTATGTGACCTTGGACAAGTCATTTCATCTTTCTAACCCATTAATTCCCTCTTCTGAAAGAGAGGGCTGGACTGAAGGCCTCCAAGGACCTCCTCCTGGCTAGCCTTTCAAAACCAGCTTCCAGGCCTGGAGGACTGTGCTGAAGCAGCTCCAACCCCGAGTTCAGGGCTGAACAAAACCAGAGGAAGGGAGAACCAGGCAAAGGCAGGCATCATGAGAGGGAAGGCAGTAGGTGTTGGGGCCATGGGAGAGGACTTATAAGGGCAGAGAGAGCCAAGAGAGGAGGGATATTGGGGGAGAGTAGAAATGCTAGCCAGAATATGACTAAGGGGCTCCCGGTGTAAACAGGAGCAGGGAATGGGCAGGGAGGGGGCCTGTTTGAGTTGGCCAAGGCTGGGGGGTGTGGAAGAGGGAGGAGGGACTGGGGTAGGACGCTATGTCCCCTGTCCCCCACCAAGGCTCCTGGGAGAAGCTGAGTCACAGACCAGCCCTCCCTGTACCCCTCCCTGCCCCCACCAGGAGCTCCCAAATCCTGGGAAAATTTGAAGAGGTTGTGCCTGGGCTGAAAAAGGAGAGCCTCAGTTCACACACATGTGCTTTGCTGGGTTTCCTGAGCAGTGAGAGCTCAATCCCTCTCCTCCCAAAGGGGGTTCTCAGGCCTTGGATGAATCATTTTCACCTAGTGGTCGCCTTTGGCACAAGTGCTGAGCTTAATATCCTGATTCAGAGATTCCCGGGTTCCTCACCTAAGGAAAGGTCAGGGCCTGCAGTGGGAGGGGAGGGGCCAGCACTACCCCACAATCTCACTAGCTGGCCTCTCCCCTGGGCTGCAGCTGGCTCTGGAGAGGGGCTTTTAGAAAACAGCTGGGTGATTTGGGACAGGAAGCAAAGCAGCAGAATCAGGAGGAGACTTCTGGCAAGGGAAACAACATTGACTCTGGGCATTTTTAGTCTGAGTCCCCCAGGTCAAAGAGGTGTGTGTGTTGGGGCAGGGGAGGTGAGGGGGGAAGAGAAGAACCTGGTTCCATCTGGGGGGTGATTATTCTGAAAAGAAAGGGATCCTGGAGGGAAAAAGCAGGAAGAGGGCTGGAAAGAAGAGGTTAGGAGAGACTCTAAGCCCCTTGGTCCCCCTCCCCCAGACTAAGATAAAGACTAGAATCCTGAAAGGTGATCTCATCACAGAGTCAGTGCTGGGGGAAGGGGTGGGCAGGGGGGTCACTGCCTTCCCTTGCTACAGAGCTCTTCCCTCTACAACCACAAGGGATCTCAGGAGAATGGGATCCTGGGTCCAGTTCCCAGAGCCTATCAACAAACAAACAACAACAAACCCTAAAGGCAGGGCCCCTTCCTAAGACAGCACCAAGGTCCCACCCCACAATTCCGCAGGTTTGTAGGAAACAGGTCATTTTGGTCAAGAAGACACAGAGGATCAAAGCGCGCTCACCTCCCTGCCACTCCCAGACTCGGGCAACTGCCAGATACTACTAGGTAGGAGCTCAGCAGAGGTTTCCATGTCCTCCAGGCACGAAGGGCAAGACCTGGGGCAGAAGTCTCCCGGTGAGGCCCCCCAAACTCCCGCGTCTTCAATTCCAGCAGTTTTGGGGGAGGGTGGTCCAACTCTGGAGAGTCTGGACCACTTCAGGCACACTGGGATCGCTCAGGACCTGACGCCCGCGTCCCAAATCCAGCTGGCAGAAACCCAGGCTCCCAGTGGCCCCGGAAGGCAAGGGGGAATCCCAGTTGGCCAGATGCCAGAAGTGTCTCCAGTCTCCTCAGACCCCAAAGCCGCCTCCTAGAAGAAGTGAGGGAGACCCCACACACTTATCCAGGCTCCCTCCGCCCTCCAGAGGTGATTCCTTTCCTCATTAGGAAATTCTCCGCTCCCTTTTTCCGACTCCTTTTCCGAGCGTTTACGTTGTACATCTGGAAAGGAGGAGGGAGGGAGGAGGGGGAAGCCGAGAAGGAGGGGAAGAGCCCAAACCCGCCCAGTCTGACCCAGTCCAGACAACCGGCCTCCAGCTAGGGCTGGAGAGAGGGAAGAAAAGAGGTGCGGCCCCCCCACTCCCCTTCGGGGTGGGGGGCGCGGACTCGGCTTTTCAAGGACCCAGGAATGCCCCCCCGCCCAGCCCACCGGCAGGCTGGGGGAGGGCTCTGCGGCGAGTTTGGCAAACTCCTCCCCGCGTTGAGTCATTCGCCTCTGGGAGGTTTAGGAAGCGGCTCCGGGTCGGTGGCCCCAGGACAGGGAATATCGGGCGCTATGGGGAGCTGGACGCCAGAGTTCCCTCTCCACGCCGTGCAGCTGCACTGGGGCCCCCGGCGCCGACCCCCGCTGCCCTTGCTGCTGCCGCTGCTGCTGCTGCTGCTGCTGCCGCCTCCACCCAGGGTCGGGGGCTTCAACTTAGACGCGGAGGCCCCAGCAGTGCTCTCCGGGCCCCCGGGCTCCTTCTTCGGCTTCTCGGTGGAGTTTTACCGGCCGGGGACCGACGGGTGAGTGAGGAGGGCGACGGTGGGACTGAGCAGTTGGACCGGGGGGTGCCTGGGACTGGGGGCGCGGCTGGAGTCTTGAAGGGACCACAGTTTGAGAGGCGGAGTTTGGAAGGACTGAGGCTGGAGTTGGGGGCCCACGCGAGAGCTGGGGGCCGCGCTGGAGTAGGGAAGGGACAGTGGCAGGCGTGTAAGGGAGTCTGGAGTTTGAGAGAGCTCAGTGGGGAGACCTGTGTGCAGCGGGCAGAAGACACGAAACTGGAAGGTGGAGGAGTCTGGGCAGGGGTCACGGGACCGAGGGGAAGAGGGCGCGTGAATGGAAAGCTGAGAGGTCTCTCGCCGAGATCTGTGAGCCTCGGGACCCGAGACGGATGGGATGGGGACGGAAGGGGGCACAAAGGCCAGGAAAGGCTTTGGGGGCCTTTGGGGTACATAGGGACCCATGAGGACCATTGTGCTGAAAAAGAAAGGGTCGAAGCAAGAATGATCTGTGTGCAATAAAAGTGGAGACTGAGGGGTTCGGAGGTTAAAAGGGGCCAACTCATCTTCCCCTCCCCCTCAACTCAGACTGGGGAAAGACCCAGGACCCGGACCTCGGCTCCCTCCCTTTACCTTATCCCCCCACTCGTCCTCCCCCACTCCACGCCCCGCAGTCTCCTACTCCTGCCGCCACCCCCAATCTCTGTTGAGATGGGGGATCCGGAAACTTCGGGAGAGTCCCGGGACCCTAGCGCTCGGGGGCGCCGTGGCTGGGGGCGGGCTCAGCCAAGGGCGGGTGCTCGGATGTGTCGGGAGGGGTGTGTGTGCGTGAGCGTGAAGGGGGGTGGGCGGTTTCCCTCTTCCTCCAGCTCTTGGGAGGAAGAGAAGAGCTGATTTCCTGTAGCTTGTCGGCTGGAGCTGAGCTGAGACCGGGACTTCTGGGGGCTGGGGTCGGAAGCTGGGAAGACACAGGCTCACTGAGCGTCAGAACACAGGCCTGCAGGGACTGGGGAAGTTTCAATCCAGGATCCGCCTTCCCCGCTCAGCAGGGTGACAAGCAGACCCAAGTGCCTGGAAAATGGGGAGCCCACAGTCTTGGGGAAATCAGAGTGAGCGCTGAGGCAACTTTAAACAAGGGTATTTGTTTAAACGTGGCGGGCTGGGAAGTAAGAGGGGAAAGTGGTTGCTCCTGGGCTGGGCCAGGGACTCCCCATGCAAGATTCCACAATAACTGGAGTAATTGTCCTTCTTCTGCACCTCTGGGCTTTAAGCCTCCCCCTGCTCACCACCACCCCAACCCCTAGAATATCAGGCTTTGCTTCTAAAATCTCTCTCAGAGGTGAGCTGCCTTTACACATGATACAGTTCACTGGTCTCTACTCAATTTCTTCAATATTTGAAGAAAAGAGGTTAATCTAGTGAATTTGCTAGGGGAAGTGGGGCAAAATTCCCTTTTGTTTTGGAGGACTTGGGGATGGCTGGTTAGGCCCCAGCTGTTGGCTCTAGGCTATTCAAGGTCCCCACCCAACCCCTACCCCACCCCCCCTGGCCTCTTGCCCAAACCCCATTGCATCACCCTGGCCTAGAGCCTCTGCCAGGCCTGGCCTCCCCCAGGTCCCCTCAACTGCTCACCACAACCCAGTGGAGTAGGGGGAAAGAGGGAGGGATGGGATCTTACCCCACATTAGGGCATCTATGTAATTGTCTAGTTTCCACCCACTCCCCTAAAACACGCACACACAGATGCACCTCCATCCCCACCTCTGAAATATCTGTACTTTCATACACACTTCAGTTTCCCTAGGTATCTAGCCCCTGGCTCTGTCCTACAGCTCCTAAAGCCCTCTTCTAAAATAGGACACCCCATTCTGATTCCTCTCCCCTCCTTCAGTTCATCTCTCCTCCCAAGAGGACCCAGGTGTCCAGCTTACACTCCGCCCCTTTCATTTTCTCTTTACAGTATTCTCAGACTCTAAATATTCCACTTCCCCAGTGATGTTTCCTACCTCCACAGCTGGGCCTTCAATCCTTGGAGCCTAGTTTTCTCATGAAAATCAGACCTAACTTATGAGACTGTTCTGAGAACTAAATGAGACCATATATATAAAAAATACTGGTCCAGAGAGGGTGATCGATACAGAGGAGGCATGATTTTTATGGGGTAGCTATTTTCTGTTATTCTCCTCCTGGATACCACCTAGTTCTTTGTCTAAGTTTTTCCCCAATTCGTACTGGCTTTTAGTATTTGCTTGTAGCAGTGACAGTAATTATAATCCCTTGCATTCCTTAGCCCTTCCTCATCAATCTTTCATTGGATCATTACAAAAATCCTTGTTAGGTAAAGAAAGCATCATTGCCATATATATAAAATTTATATGCCATATATATGCCAAAACTTCAGGAGTCATAGAAGTTGATTTAAGAACTATTCAAAGGCAAGCCATCATTTTATGGGTAGAAAATCCAAGGCCTGGAGAGATGAAGTGGCATTTCCTAGGGCACAAGCTAGAAAGGTGGACCAGTCTCAGCCGGATTCCTTATTCTCCTTGGTATTGCCCTAAATGTCGACAACTCTTCCTGCCCAGTCAACCAGACATATTCCTTGAGAACACACCTGGAGATCCAGAACAAGGTATCCTCCTCTGGCTGACCAAGGAGGACCTGGGCCCTGGTCCCTTAACTTTCCACCCCCGACCTTGTCAGGCCAACAGAGTCAAACAATAACCATGTATTGAACAGGAACTGGGTTAATCAGAAGCCTGGCTGGAGAGATAGTGGAGCGGTGAGGAGAGGATAAATTGGCAACAGGGTAGACCAGAACACTGCCTGGGAATCAAGACTGCTGACTGCTGGTCCTTACATTGAGAAGGATTCTGAATGACCTTGGACAATGTTACTTAACTTCTCTGGGATTAAATTTTCTCATCTGCAAAATAAAGACATGGGACTAGGTCAGCAGTTTTTTATAGAAAGGTTTTCTGGTTTTTTTCCATTCCAATGCTATATTATCAGGGCATTCTGTATAAAGCTGGGAAAAGAAATTGCTCTAAAAGATGGAGAGTGTCAGGACCAAACCAGGCTCCCTTACCCAGGGGGGCAGTTCCAGGTATCTACACCAAAGTCTTCAAAACAGAAGATGCTCTCTCAGGTGCCTTCAGCCCTGGCAGCTTATCTCTCCAAGGACCAACTAGAATTTCAGGGTTCTGAAGCTCAAAAAAAAGTATGGCAGTTATTTTTCCCTTGGATTCTGTTTTGTAAATTTATCTGCTGACCTGCATTTAGTAAGGAATAATTAATTCCCTTTTTCAATTTTATATCAACACAAAGTTAGAACAAGAAGACATCCATAGCTGCCAATCAGAGCTTCTGACCAGCATGAGATAACCAGGTTCTCCACAAGAGTTGATATAATTCCAGCCAAAAGCAAATACACTTGAGGTTTTAATTAACCCAGGCTGCCTTATCAGGTAAATGCATGATTTCCGTTAGGCTTTCTGAAATATTGAAAATAGCCCAAGGACCCTCCATTGTACCTTCTTGGACCCCTAAGAGGACACAACTGCTGTAGGATTTTGGAAGCAAGAAATAAGGAGTGGGACACTCTGGATAAGCTTTGCGATGTGCTGCTCCTGATACCAAGCACCTTGCTTGACATGAGGGAAGGCACTACTGAACGGACATAGGGTAGCTGGGATGGAAGGCCAGGCTGCTAGGGGGCTGGTCCGTGTTTTGTTGTCTTGCCTGCATGCAAGACTTCCTACACACAGCCACACAACCACAATGCTTCCTGGTGCACATGCTTTGTAACGCCTCTCTCAACTCCCAGTCCTGTCAAACTCCAAGCTTTTTCTTCAAACCACCCCAGCAGAACTCAGGCTCAACTTCTCCCCAAGCAGAGCATGTTGGGAGTAGGAGCAGGGTCCCTTGGTCACAGCCTTGTGCTCTCAGGGACACTTTGAGATTATCTATTCACCCTCTTCACCAGAGAAAGCAAAGGGGTGTTCCCAAGTTCACCCCAAACTAGTGCCTGACCCACAACTCCTAGTCCCTGGTCCAGGGATTTTGTCACTGCCTTCTGCACCAGAGCAGGCTGCAGTACCATTTAAGGTCTCTGGGGCTGCCCCTGCTAAGGGAACTTGGCACTCCTCTCTCCCTACCCAGCTCTGGAGCAATGCAGCCTTTACCAATCTCACCCACTGGGCCTGGCAACCTACTTCAGAGTAGCCAACTCCCACTCCCCAGCTGTATGCAATGCCTAAATGAGAGGGGTGGGGCCCGGTGGGTGGGTGGGAGACAAACGGAGAAGTGAGAGGTTGGAAACAGACAGGAAGCCAGAGGCAGTAAACATTTCCTGTCCCCTGGTAACTAAGGCTGGCACCCCACCCCCATCACTCCAGGAACTCTCACTCTACAGCGCCCCTCCTCTGGAACCTGCTTTTTCCTTCTAGTCTCATCCTCTGGCCCTCCCAGACCACTCCTCACTCCTTTCCTCAGTTCCCTAGCTCAGCTCCCTCTGACATTCCCACCCCTACCCTTTTGCAGCCCACTCCACCCCAATATTTTGTGTCATCTACCATTATTCCCCATGCTTTCCCAGTGGGAAAGGCTAAGGGAGATCCTCCAACCATCAGGGAAGAGTGAGTATTCCAAAAGCTGAAAGAGGAAAGAAGCCCAAGTTCTGAGATCAAGAGAAAACCAAAAACCAAAACAAAGAGCAAGCAGCTGTGGGGGCAGAGATCAAGAAGTAGCACCAAAGGCAGAAGTGGCAGGAGAGCAGGAGCCAAGGCCCCAGGGACACTGGCCCAAGGTCTGGGGTCAGGTGGTGGCCATGGCTGCTGGATACAGGGAGACCTGAGACCCTCAGAGAGACCCTAGAGAAGAAAGCCAAGAGGGCTGACAGCAAGGGATCCAGGGCCAGTAGAGGCAGTCGAAGGCAGGAGGACTGCCTAGGACCTGAATTAGCAAACCCTCCCTCTCCATTATGTGGGATCCTGTCAGCCTTCTCATACTCTCATGGGGAACAAAGGCACCAAGTTCAGAACTAAGACCTCAGTAGAACAGGATCTGAATTCAGGTTTTGAGAAATGGGGAGTGGTCGTGGGTTCGGGGATGGACACAGAGACCAGTCCCAACGGGGCGTCCACAACAGCACCCCAGGGTGAGGGCAAGCCCAGGCCCACAGAACGATCTGTTTTCACCATCCTCCAGCTCCTTTCTCTGCTTCTACTGCCTGATTTCCAAGACTCACATTTTCCTCCTACACACCCCAGGGCTGGGCAGCCGGACGCCTGGGTCTTGGCCCAGAGAAGGACTTTGGCTTGGGACAAACAGGGACAGGTTAGGTGAGAGGACTTCCAGAGACTGTGCATCCAGAAGGGAAGATGGAGAAGCAGGAGTCTGGCCCCTACTGGCTCCTCTTCCTGGTCCTAGTACTGACTCGGGCTCCCCTCTCAGTAACAACTGGGGAAGGTAGGAGAAGGGGAGATTGTTGAGAAGAGGGGAGGGGTTGTTAGTGACAGCGGCACATGGGGACCGCCTGACTCCAACCCAGTGCCTCTGGCATCTGTGGCATCTTCTGAGATATAAATACCACCCAGGGGGCATCTACCCCGCCCCCAGACAGCCCCTGATACTGAGGCCTGGGTCCTGTCTGCCTGGGGAGATGGGAGAAGAGCTAGGAGCCCTCTGAACACTCTCCTTTCCCCTCCACAGGGTCAGCGTTCTGGTGGGAGCGCCCAAGGCCAACACCAGCCAGCCGGGAGTGCTGCAGGGGGGTGCGGTCTACCTCTGTCCCTGGGGCACCAGCCCAGCACAGTGTACCCCCATTGAATTTGACAGCAAAGGTAACCCCCGCGATAGTCCCGAAAGTTGGGGGAAGAACGCGGGGTAGGGGGGCCACGGGAGCCGCAGCTTAGGGGCGGGGCAGGCTGGGTGTGCCTGGAACGGGAGGTGGAGCCTGCGGGGTCGGGGCCGCTCGCCCTTCCGCACGCTGGTGCTCCTGCGCCCTGCGGCGAGCCGCGGCTCCCCGTGGCATCACACCACGTTCCCAGCCCAGCGCCGGCCAAGCAGGGCGGGCATGATTCAGAAACATGTGGCTCTCATTTCCCCTGAATCACCCACAATTCAGGGAGGCCAGGGCAGTAACAAAGACAGGGAGAGTCACACAGGAGATTTGATTCTTGTAACTAAGCTCTGACGGGAATGCGAGCCAGGAGCTGTGTGCGAGATTGAAACAGGACTAAGCCACCTCTCTCAAGGAGGTGAAGGTTCCTAGATGCAGTCACGGTGGTGGCAGACTGACAGGGATGAGAAATAAACTGTAACTGGTAACCCTGCAAGAGCACTGCTGTGTTGTGAGCGCTCTGGGTGCAATACCTAATCAACGACTGCAGGAAGTAGTATCATCCCCATTTTGTAAGTGAGGAAATGGATTAAGGAACTTGTCCACCGTCACACTGTGGATGTGAACAGCGGCATGAACTTGAGCAGTTTGACTGCAGAGATAAAGAGGGGGTGAGGAGAGGACAGAAAGGATGGAGACGGTGGCCTTCTGGGGGAGCAGAAGATCCTGTAACAGTGGGCCTGGAAGGAATCTGACAGTCTGATGCAGTGAGAGAAATGGAGACAGAAAGGGACAGATCAGGGATGTGAGCAAAGCCGAGCGAGGAGGTGGAACAGGTGCCCTTGGAGAAGACACAGGCCCAGATACAGAGCATGCACTCTAGGGAGTTGCTTTCTTCCCCACTGTTGCTGGCAACACCCCACCTCAAGCGCCCTTATTCCTCCTTATGCCTCTTCCTCCAGAGGCAAGGAGACCAGGGGAACACAACATTGAAACCCCAAATTCTGTGTGCACTAGGGAAGGGCTGAGTCAGCCTACACATTTGCAAACTCCAAAGACCCTCTGTTTCCTGCAGTCACGGGGGTTCAGCTCCCAAGGTCTTGGGTGCCCCCAAGCTCAGGGTGGGACCTGCTCGAGGCATAACTCCTTTTGTCACTCTCTCAAGGCTCTCGGATCCTGGAGTCCTCGCTGTCCAGCCCTGAGGGAGAGGAGCCAGTGGAGTACAAATCCCTGCAGTGGTTCGGGGCAACAGTTCGAGCCCATGGCTCCTCCATCTTGGTGAGGGGCCCCAGACTCTGTGGTGTGGTGGTTAGGGGATGGCCCAGGCCTGGAGGGAGGGAGGAGAGAGTCCCGTTGGAGCGAAGCTGAAGCCCCCACCTTCTGGGTCCCAGGCCTGTGCTCCACTGTACAGCTGGCGCACCGAGAAGGATCCGCTGAACGATCCCGTGGGCACCTGCTACCTCTCCACAGACAACTTCACCCGAATCCTGGAGTACGCACCTTGCCGGTCAGGTAGGGGGCACCTGCCCACATCTGCCTTCTTATGTGACCCTCTGATGTGCTCAGAGTCCCACGGCCCCTGACACCCCATTAGCCCTTCTGCTCACTGGTCCAAGGAGGGCCTTTTTCTGGTTCCCTCTGCCGTCTCCTTCCCCAGGCCCCTCTTCTCTCCTGCGTGACCCACCTGTGAGGTGCTCCTTCCCACCACCTTCTCCCCTCACAGATTTCAGCTGGGCAGCAGGACAGGGTTACTGCCAAGGGGGTTTCAGTGCTGAGTTCACCAAGGTGAGAGGGGGACTCAAAGGGAAGTGGCTGTGGGGGGTGCATGCCGGGGACTCCAGACCAGATGTGGGACTCACATCTTCTCCCTCCTCCCACCTCAGACTGGCCGTGTGGTTCTGGGTGGCCCAGGAAGCTATTTCTGGCAAGGTAAATCCTTCCTCCACTATCCTTCAGTCTTCCGACTTGGCTCTTGGCCTCCCATCCTGGTTCCTGGTCTGGGATCATCATCCTTCCTTCCCCTGACCCTACTCCGATTCTTCTCTTTCTTGAGACTTATGCTACCTCCCCTTTCATGAACCAGATTTCTGAAATCTTATCCAATCAGCCCTAATACCACACCCCTCCATCCAGCCCCTCCTCATTCCCTTCCCCAGGTCAGGTCCTGTCCGCCACCCAGGAGCAGATTGTAAAATCCTACTACCCCGAGTACCTGATCAACCTGGTTCAAGGGCAGCTGCAGACTCGCCAGGCCAGTTCCATCTACGATGACAGCTACCTGGGTAAGGAACAAGAGGGGGAGGAAATGGTGGCGGGAATACCTAAGTACCCTTGTCCTTGCTCACGCCCATGTGTGCCGTCTCCCACTCGGGCATCCCCAGCCCCTCTGCCTTACTCATCATGGGCAGGCTGAGTGTGAAGGCCCAATCCTGGTGGAGAAGGAAGGGAAGGGATTGGAGGCTAGAAGGGACTCAAAGCAGGAATCCTAATCTCCACCCCTCATTCTACCCTCCCAGGATACTCTGTGGCCGTGGGTGAATTCAGTGGTGATGACACAGAAGGTAAGTGCGTCCACATACTGGAGTCAAGGGAGGGGGCAGGTGGAGACCCAGGAGCTGGGACCACAGGAACTGAGACACTTACCATTCCTGGTGACTCCTTATCCCCACCCAACCCATGACTTTTTCTTTTCTTCACAGACTTCGTGGCTGGTGTGCCCAAAGGGAACCTCACTTATGGTTATGTAAGGCCCAGTCTGACCTCTCTTCCTCTCCCTCCCTCCTTCTCTTTGGTTTTTTAAAAAAGATTATATTTATTCATGCATACAAGAGCTGGGGTGTAGGTGGGGTGTGAGGGGATTCAGCAGAGACAGAGTGGGGAGCAGAAAGGCAGATCTACTGAAATACACTGCTAAGGGGAGCAGCAGGGAGGCAGGAGAGGTCTGCTGTGCCATGTCGATCCCTGCCTGGGGATCGAACTTGTGCTGCAGTGGCTGTGGGTGCTTCCTAGTGCCATGCTTAATGCCTTGCGCCACCAGGGAGGCCCCCCACCTCCATTAATCACAGCGAACCTTACATGGCAATTTGTGAGAGTTCAAAAACTGGGAGGGACATGGACTCTGAGGTCAAAGCTGGGTTCAGGTGTTTTCTCTAGGTGTGTCACTGCATCATTTCTTCATACCACACTTCATTCCTGAAAATCCTCAAACCCGCTTAACCTCTCTGAACGTCATTCTTCTCTGTATAATGGGATAATAATAGTTCTGACCTCAAAGGCTCTTGTGAGGATGAAATAAGATAATGCATGTGAAAGTACTTGGGAACGTTAGGCAGCATACCCCCGGTAGCTGTTATTATTAGACCTTGACAAGTGCTTTAAAAAGGGTACAGATAAGAATGCCATTGGAGTTAGTTTAATAACAGCGCTTATTGAGGCAAGGTTAAAGGTCAGAAGACGAATAAGACCTCTCATAAGGTGCTTCTCATCAAGTATGTAAAACAAGACACCACACACGTTTAATCAAAGGTGGAGCCCCTCTCCATGAGCCCCTCTGTGCGCCGGGCACTGTCTCCTCATGACTTTTGTTCTTTACCACTTATGGGGGTGAGAGTGGGGAAGCAAGCGAGAAGCCAGAGACTCTGGACGGTGGGACCATCGCTAAGAGAGAACGTAGGGCGACACAGTGTGGCTGGAGGACGGGAGATGACTGAGGTCCCGGCATGCCTTGTCGTTTAGCCAATAATTATTGAATGTTTCTGCTCACTAATAACTACTTTAGATTCTGGGGGGAAACAGAGAACAAGGTCAAGCTTGTGCCCCGTCCTCTGAGCTTTCATTCTGGTGTGTTGAGCTGGACAGCAGCCAGACAAATATGAATTCTGCCAGTAGTTGATTAGTGATAGCGAGAAAAATAGTGAAGTTACCGTGGATGGAGCTACCCAGTGGAGAGATGGGGGTGTGAAGGCAAAGCTCGGGGAGATTTGGGGGCAAGCGGGCTCTACAGAATGCCTACCCCCAGTATCCTCTGTCCCTTCCTCCTCCTCCATCCATGGGGTGGTCTGGGAATCCAGGATCAAAACCATATTTCCTCATCCCCAGGTCACCATCCTTAATGGCTCAGACATCCGATCGCTCTACAACTTCTCAGGAGAACAGGTGAGAACACCTTCATTGCAACCTGGCATGGTCTTCTGCCAGCTAAGCCCCAGGCCTGACCCAGTACACTCAGCCCAAATCCTCCTTGGCTCCTTGGAATGTCTAACCTCCCTCTTGTGAGACTCTGGTCAGCCCTGTTAGTCCTGCTTATTGACCCCCCTAGTTATGACCCTGTGCTGCTCTCCCCTCATCCCCAGATGGCCTCCTACTTTGGCTATGCAGTGGCTGCCACGGATGTCAACGGGGACGGGTGAGTAGTGAGAAAGGGCACACACCACAATGCCCTCCCTACCTAGATCCAGGAGGGAAGAGTGGGGGCGGGGCAGCAAAGGAAGGAAAGCTTTTTCCAGGCCTTTTCTCCAGATCCTGCTCATTCATGCATTTACCTTTCTTATTTTTTTAAAAGATTTATTTATTTATGCATACAAGAACTGGGTACAGGCCAGAGGTATGGGGGGTGGAGTGAGAGAAGTCACCAGAGACAGCGTGGGGAACAGAACAGGCAGACCTAGTGAAATACACTGCCGAGGGGAGCAGTGGGCGAGACAGGAGAGGTCTGCTGCGCCATGTGGGTCCCCTCCCTCATGATAGCTTCATAGCGCTGCGCCTTAACCCCTTGCACCACGAGGGAGGCCCCCTGCATCTACCTTCCCATGAACAAGGAAAGAGTTGGCAGGTCAACACCAGAAGACCTCAGGGTCATCTCCCTTGGGTGGGAGGGAGCATGGGCTGCAGCATGCCGGGGTTTTCCGCTCCTACACTGGGATTGGGCAGGGAAGGTGACAAGACCAGGTACCAGGATGCCTGGGTTTTTTCCCTGCCCCCAGGCTGGATGACTTGCTGGTGGGGGCACCCCTACTCATGGAGCGGACAGCCGATGGGCGGCCTCAGGAGGTCGGCAGGGTCTACATCTATCTGCAGCACCCGACCGGCATGGATCCCACGCCCACCCTCACCCTCACCGGCCATGATGAGTTTGGCCGATTCGGCAGCTCCTTGACCCCCTTGGGAGACCTAGACCAGGATGGCTACAACGGTGAGTACCAAGGAGCTGAGGAGGAATCAGGCCTGGGTGAGAAGGGGTTGGGGGAGGCAAAGATACCCAGGCTCCTGGTGACTTCCCAAGCATGTGCTTAGACCTTCAACCCGATGTCTCAGTCTTAGGGTTTGAACAAATTACAATCCTGGGAATGTCAGGTGAAAAGACACGGATCCTGGGCTCCAGGGGTTGGTGGTAGAAACTCAAACTCTGGGATTCCTGGCCTGCTGATTGCTGTGTGCTGTGTATCTTGCAGATGTGGCCATAGGGGCGCCCTTTGGTGGGGAGACCCAGCAGGGAGTGGTGTTTGTGTTCCCTGGGAGCCCCACAGGGCTGGGCTCTAAGCCGTCCCAGGTTCTGCTGCCCCTGTGGGCCGCTGGCCACAGCCCCAACTTCTTTGGCTCTGCTCTTCGAGGAGGCCGAGACCTGGATGGCAATGGATACCCTGGTGAGTCATGCCCTGGGCCCCTTTCACCTCCGAAGTCCCACATTCCCAGGGTCAGACCAGCTCCTGGGCGCAGTTCTAAGATGATGCCGCCAGATGGTGGTGTCCTCTCACTTCAGCCTCCCTGCGATTTGGGCCTTGCCCTAAGGAGTAATTTCTTGACTTCTTGCAGATCTGATTGTGGGGTCCTTTGGCGTGGACAAGGCTGTGATTTACAGGTATGAACTCCCAGTGGGAGCAGCCAGGGAAAGCGGGAACTGGGGAATTTCTCAGTGGGGCTGAGGTTGGGAAAACTAGTGCAGAGAGCTCTGGGACCTGAGGCTTGGGCCTCAGCTTCTGTACCAAGTTCTGAGTTCTATTAACCCGACACCCACTCTTGGCAGGGGTCGCCCCATCGTGTCTGCCAGTGCCTCCCTCACCATCTTCCCAGCCATGTTCAACCCAGAGGAGCGCAGCTGCAGCTTGGAGGGGAACCCTGTGGCCTGGTGAGCTGACGCCCAGATTGCAGGGGCCGAGTGGAGATACCTTGGCCTGTGCTGGGAGTGGGTGGGGGGACCAGGTCTGTCCTAGGAAGGGAACTGAAGGGGGGTGTCCTAGTCTGGGTCTGTCTGGGAGGCAGGTGGAAGATGGGACGCTTGTTCCGGTTGGATACACCAGCTTTCTTCTTGGTCTCCCTCCAGCATCAACCTTAGCTTCTGCCTCAATGCTTCTGGAAAACATGTTCCTGACTCCATTGGTGAGGGACACTGTCTGTATTTCTCAGGCACTGGGATAGGGGTGGAGGGGCTGAGGACCCAGGGACCTCTCTTGCCTCTGAATAAATCAGGAGGAAGAGGCAGTCTCTCCTTAACGTGCATCCTGCCTGCAGGCTTCACGGTGGAGCTCCAGTTGGACTGGCAGAAGCAGAAAGGAGGGGTACGGCGGGCACTGTTCCTGGCCTCCAGACAGGCCACCCTGGTCCAGACCCTCCTCATCCAGAATGGGGCACGGGAGGACTGCAGAGACATGAAGATCTACCTCAGGGTATGGCCCCAAGGGGTGGGGTAGACTGTACGCAGGAGGTGCCCACACAGACCACAGGCTCCTCCTGAAGGGAAAGTGACCAGAAATTCTAGTGAAGGGCTTGGGGCCTTGGGGGACTGAGGAAGGGGGGTCCTTCTGTTGAAGGAGCCGAGAACCAAGCCGCCAACTTGGTCCTCTTGTACAGTTCTTGGTTCTCAAGAACAATGAGCACAGTCCGGTTTGGACACCTGGAGTCTCCAGGGCTCTGAGCAGGGAGATGTGAGAGGCTGAGGAGCAGGGCCAGCAAGACCCCAGTGTCTGCTAACGCCTGGCTCTGTCTCTTGGTCCTAGAACGAGTCAGAGTTCCGAGACAAACTCTCCCCAATTCACATCGCCCTCAACTTCTCCCTGGACCCCCAAGCTCCTGTGGACAGCCATGGTCTCCAGCCAGTCTTACATTACCAGAGCAAGAGCCGCATAGAAGACAAGGTGAGGACGGGGCGGGGAGCCGGGCGCCTGGGGCAAGGCCAGAGTGAGGGCTGGGGAGCCTGCAGCCCAGGGGGTATCTAACTTCCCCTCTCAAGCCTGCCCTGCTTCCCAGGCTCAGATCTTGCTGGACTGTGGCGAGGACAACATCTGTGTGCCGGACCTGCAGCTGGAAGTGTTTGGGTAAGGGAAGGCTGACATCCAGCTGGGGTTCCAGATACTAAAGTCCCATCGCAGACCACATGGATCTTGGAAGCATCTGGCACCTAGAAAAGCAGAATAAGGACATGCTAGCCAGCTGAGTGACCTTAGGGAGTGACTCGGTTCTCTGAGCTTCTTCACCTGTACAGCGGTGAAATGCCATCGTTTCTTCTCCCTGCTCCTGGAAACATAAAGGAAGTGACGTACCTTTAGCATCTATCCTAATGTGTGTCACAGAGTTGGAACTCAGTGAATGGGATCTGTTATTATTTCTTTATGATGGCTATGATGGCCCACTGTTCTGTCTGTGGGTTGATGCCCCTACACCCTTACACTGTGTATGCCCTCCAGGGAGCAGAACCACGTGTACCTAGGTGACAAGAATGCCCTGAACCTAACTTTCCACGCCCAGAACGTGGGTGAGGGCGGCGCCTACGAAGCTGAGCTTCGAGTGACAGCTCCTCCAGAGGCTGAGTACTCGGGGCTCGTCAGACATCCAGGGGTGAGAGGGCACTCTAAGACTGGGCTTGGGAGGAAGGCCTCCCAAGGACACCAAAACCTCACCTGGGCATACCCTCCTTCCAGAACTTTTCCAGCCTGAGCTGCGAGTACTCTTCCGTGAACCAAAGCCGCCTGCTGGTGTGTGACCTGGGCAACCCCATGAAGGCCGGGGCCAATGTAAGTCTGGGATGGGAGAGAGGACCATGACCAGCCTGGCCAGAGCAGAGCTGTGGGACAGGGCAGGAGGGTGCAAATTGGGGTGAGGCATCCAAATGCCCAATGTAGCGGTCTAACAGCACCCCTTTCCTCCCTCCCTGTCCCTCAGCTCTGGGGCGGCCTTCGGTTCACAGTCCCTCATCTCCGGGACTCAAAGAAAACTATCCAGTTTGACTTCCAGATCCTCAGGTAGGGAGTGGGTGGGTCCGGGCAGTGGCTGAGCAGGGCGTCTGGCTAAAGAGGGCAGGGCAGCAGGGGCCAAGCCTTCCCTGAGTTTCCACTGGCTGGTCTTCAGCACCACCTGCTTCTCCCCACAGCAAGAATCTCAACAATTCACAGAGTGACGTGGTTTCCTTCCGACTCTCAGTGGAGGCTCAGGCCCAGGTCTCCCTGAACGGGTCAGTGCCAGTGCCTGGGGGAAATGGGGGCCCTCTGGGAGGGGAAACAGATTTCTAGGAAAGGATGCTATGGAGTCTCTAAACCACCTTCCTCCTTAGTGTCTCCAAACCTGAGGCAGTGCTCTTCCCAGTGAGTGACTGGCACCCCCGAGACCAGCCTCAGGAAGAGGGGGACGTGGGTCCTGCCGTCCACCATGTCTATGAGGTGAGCGGGGCAGAGAGGCTTGGGCCCAGGCTGGAATGAATTTACTAGTAGGAATGACTGATGGCCGGTGGACTCTCAGTGAGGGCCTGAGAGAAAGAGAGGATGGCGGGGAGTGGCCTGCAAAGGCGTGGGCTAGGGTGTGAGAGACAGGCCAGGGGAGTGACCTGGAAAGAACAGCGGGGCCGTCTCCCAGAGTGTTGGCTGGAGAAGCTTTTGTCTCTGCTCACTGGCTCCCTTCTTCAGAGGTTGGAGACTCACCTCTGGGTAGAGGGGGCCATGGTGACCAGGGTCTCGCGGCACAGCTGCCCCCTTCCTCCTTGTGATGGTTGTGCTCTCCCCTTGCAGCTCATCAACCTGGGCCCTAGCTCCATTAGCCGGGGTTTGCTGAAACTCAGCTGTCCCCTCTCCCTGGAAGACCAGCCACTCATCTACGTGACCAGGGTCACGGGACTCAGCAACTGCACCACCAGTCACCCCCCCAACCAACAGGGACTGAAGGTGAGACACATGGGGAAGCGGGCAAGTTCTGAGAATCAAGCCTGAGAGCATGGGAAAGGCCCCTAGAGGCCTAGAAAAGCCAGTGAGGATGTGCCCGAAGCTGGGAGTGAGTCAATTTCCTGGGAGGGGAGAAGATTCTTTTATAGGTTGCCTGAAATATCCTTCCCTTACTTCTCTCCCTGGCACTCCTGTGGGGCCCAGCTTTATGCCACCTCCTCTGGGGAACCTTCTTTGGACCCTGTCCCCTGAGTCCCAATGCCTGTTTTGTTTATTTTTCTAACATTTATTTTATTTACTTATGCATAGAAGAGCTGGGATAAAGGCCAGAGGTACAGGGATGGAGGTGTGAGAGGATTCACCAGAGACAGAGTGGAGAGCAGAACAGACAGATTGACTGAAGTACACTGCTGAGGGGAGGAACAGGTGAGACAGGAGAGGTCTGCTGCGCCATGTGGGTCAGCTCCCTGTCTCATGCTGCAGTGGCTGCAGATAGCTTCATCGTGCTGAGACGTAACCCCTTGTGCCACCAGGGAGGCCCCCAATGCCTGTTTGAAAGTTTATTTACCCATTAGTCTTTAATTAAATGAGTGTCTGTGGTCTCCCTGGTGGCGCAAGGGCTTAAATCTCAACACTATGAAGCTATCAGCAGCCACTGTAGCAGGAGACAGGGAGGGGACCCACATGGCGCAGCAGACATCTCCTGTCTCACCCATTGCTCCCCTCAGCACTGTTTTTCAGTCAGTCTACCTGCACTGCCCCCTACTCTGTCTCTAGTGAATCCTCTCACACACGCCCACCCTACACCTATGGCCTATACCTCAGTTCTTGTATGCATAAATAAATATAAATAAATATTTCAAAAATAATAATTAAGTGAGAGCCCTGAACATTGTTTCAGGCTCAGAAAATACTAGTCAGGTCCCCATATGTGGTGCTTACTTTAATGGAGGGTAATAGACAATGTAAATTAAAGAATGAGTGAAGAGCAGGTTGAAATGATGGATGCTCAGAACTGATATGCAGGGTATGATTTGGGGGTACTAGAGACTGTAAGTTGAGTCATTACAGAACTCTTGTGGAGGCAATATTCGAACTGAGGCCTGAAAGACAAGGATGAAACTGCTTGTGAAGACAACTCAGGGAAGAGTGTCCCAAGCAGAAGGAATGCAAAGACCCCAAGGCAGGGAACAGGACTTTACTATTTATTGCAAGTATACCCCAAGGACCAAGTTTACTTCATTCCCATATTTCAGTGCCAAGCTTGGTGCCTTAGCACAGGAAGTGGTGAGTTGAATGGATAAAAGGATCCACACTCTGGAGGGAGAGACAGATAGGGGTCTCTTTCCTCTTCCAGTTGGATCCAGAGGGTTCCCAGCACCACCAGCTGCAAAGACGAGAAGCCCCACACCGGAGCCCTGCCCCCTCTGGGCCCAAGATCTTGGTGAGTCATGCCTTGCCCAGCTGAGGGTGCATGCCTCCAGTGCCAGATTGGGTTGTTAGAGCCACCAGAAAAGCAGAACTGTGGATTCAAGACTTATTTTCTTCCCAGAAATGCCCGGAAGCAAAGTGTTTCACACTGCACTGTGAGCTGGATTCGCTGCACCGGCAAGAAAGCCGGAGTCTGCAACTGCATTTTCGAGTCTGGGCCAAAACCTTCCTGCAAGTGAGGACACTCTACTTCTACCCTAACCTCCGACCCTGCCTGACTGACTCTTTCTTTCCCCACACTTAGTCACAGCCTTTGGGGAATGAGACCCAGGCACGCCTCTCCCCTCCCTAGCCCTTGTTTAGACAAGGTTATGTGTCCCCTGGCACCACCTAGCGGCCATATTGGAAGTGACAGCCTCCCTTTCCTGGCCCATTCAGAGAAAGAGGGAGATTGGACGGAGGTCCCTTTGCAAAGAAAGATAGAAAAACAGAGAGAAAATGAAAGCAATCAGGCATAGAAACAGTAAAAAGTAGTCACTCATTGAGTGTATGCTACCAGCCAGACATTGTCCTAGGTGCTTAACCCACGTTAATGATTCAAAAAAAATATTGTTGAACAAGCAGTCATCTAATTATATGATATTACATTGTACTTATTTAATTATACATTTATTATCATATGTAAAGAACATGGAGACTCAGGGGAGAATGAGTCCAAAATTAGGAAAGATTTTGACCTAAGCCAGACCATGGGGGTCCCCATGTCCTCTAGATCCCAAGAGGGGCTGCCCTGAACACCTTTCCCTCACCCGCAGCGAGAGCACCAGATGTTTAACCTGCAGTGTGAAGCTGTGTATGAGGCCCTGAAGATGCCCTACCGAATCCTGCCTCGGCAGCTTCCTCTAAAGGAACTTCAGGTAAGTTCAGGACCAGCACTCTAGGCCAAGGAAGACAGGATTCAGAGAACTGGGCCTGGCCCACGACAGGGAATGGGTGGGACTGGCCTTGCCATTGAAACAAATATTACTGAGCATCTGCTGTGTGCCAGTCACTGCTAGGAGCTGGGGATAGAATGGTAAGCAAGCAGGACAAGGTAGTTTCGCTCCAGGAGTGTGTAGTCCAGCTGGCAGTGTGAGTGGTATAACAGGTGTGAGGGTGTTCATGGGACACATCACAGGTGCACTTGAACACTACCTTTCACAATTAGGAAGGGCTTCCAGGAAGAGGTGATGTTTAAGCTGAAGTCTGATGATATAATAAATAAGAACTATCTGGCTAACTAATCAGGAAAGGAATATTCTCTGCTGAGAGGGAATTAGCAGATGTGAAGTCCCAAAAGTCAGAGACAATAATACACATCACTAGAACTTAACTTTTGAAGTTCAGGATAGTCTTAGCACTAAATGGGAGATGAGACTTGGCCTAGGTCCCACAGCAAGTGGAAGCCAAGTATGGGGTGCAAGAACTAATGGATTTTCAGTGATCACTCCCGATTTGCTCCCTAGGTGGCCACAACTGTGCAGTGGATCAAGGCCGAGGGCAGCCAGGGTGTCCCGCTGTGGATCATTATCCTAGCCATCCTCTTTGGTCTCCTGCTCCTCGGTCTGCTCATCTACATTCTCTACAAGGTCAGCCACATCCTATCCAGGACTGGGCCAGCCTCTCACTGGGCTCTCCCCTTGACCCAACATAGTCCCAAGTATCTAGTTCTAGACCAGTTTTCTAGGCATGTGCCCCTACTTCTGCCCTGGCCTCATGTGTCCTGACCCTGCTTATGGGGTCCTTCCCTTCATTCTGTAGCCCTGGCTTAGAAAGTGTCTTAATTCAAACTTATAAGTTTGCCCATACTTGCAAAGTCACTGTTACCTGCAGACTGTAAGTATGTGGCATCGATGTTGTCTCTTCCTCTATAAACCCTGACAGCCATCACTAATTGATCATACTCTAGAAATGGCCTCAGAATCTTTCTTTCTTTTAAAGATTTATTTATTTATGTATACAAGAACTGGGGTACAGGCCAGAAGTACGGGTGGGGGGTGGTACAGAGACAGAATGGGGAGCAGAACAGGCAGATGGACTGAAACACACTGCTGAGAGGAGCAGCGGGTGGGGCAGGAGAGGTCTGCTGTGCCATGTGAGTCCCCTCCCTGGACGGAGGCAGGGATCGAACTCGTGCTGCAGTGGCTGCGGTTTGCTTCATGGTGCGCTGCTTAACCCACTGCACCACCAGGGAGGCCCTTCAGAATCTTTCTCAAGAGGCAGCTGCTACTAAGCAGTCCAGCTTGGCCAGGGTTCAAACCTACTTTCCATCCCTGGCAAAAGGAGGGCATTTCTATGGCACTGATGAAAAACCCCCATAGACCTAAGTAGTCCAGCTTTAGTCCTCCTCGCCCACTGGACTTCTTGGAGCGGTCTTCTGCCAGAGGGAGACTGGAAGCATTGAATCCCCTTCATTTCCTCTTGGAATAAGATCTGGAGAGAAAGGGGAGCCAGCGTATCTAAACTCTTCCTGCTTTCCCCCTCATTAGCTTGGATTCTTCAAACGCTCCCTCCCATACGGCACCGCCATGGAAAAAGCTCAGCTCAAGCCTCCAGCCACCTCTGATGCCTGACTCCTCCCAGTCCCAGAACCCCAGTCCTGAAGGCCCAGTCCCCCACACCCTCAAAAGGGAGGGGGCTGGGCGCTTCCTGAAGGTGCTGAGGGCCAGGGAGAAGTTTCTCCCCAGCCCAGAGACATACTTGAAGGGCCAGAGCCGGGGAGGTGAGGAGCTGGGGATCCCTCCCCCCATGCACTGTGAAGGACCCTTGTTTACACATGCCCTCCTCATGAGTGGGGAAACTCGGATCCAGGGACAGAAGCCCCAGCCTCCCTGCAGCCTTTGCATTTTGGAGAGAGTTTCCTAAAAACAACTTGGAACCATAACTGGGAAATCCAGCCCCAGTTCCCTGGGCCAGATGTGTCACCGGGACTTCCTGTCCAGCTCCAGCCTGCAAAGATTTGTCCCCAGCCTTGCCAGAGATCTACACAAAGCTCCCAGCTAAGAACCTGAACCCTGGGGAGTGAGACCTGGCAGCTCGGGACAGCCCCCACCCTGGTGGGCCAACAAGGAACACTAACCAAGGATGGTGCCCCAAGCCGAGCTCAGGAGAGATCATAAACAAGGGTCAGTGCTGGCCCAGAACCAACTCTAAAGAGAACCAGAACTCTAATGGGGCCAGATTGAATCTGGGGCCTACGAGGGAACCAGGACCCAGAAGCAAACACGGTCACCTAACCAGCCATGCCCAGGACTACACTGAGTCTGCTCCAGAAGACCTGGGCCGGAAGGCCCAACCCACATCTGACTCCAGAGGAATCAGAAATAGCCCAGGACCCTAAAGAACCTGTGGTGGCAACAATTCTGGAACCTCAGTCTGGTTAGACACAGATCCTCCCAGTTCCCTGGAGACAGGGGAGTCGACTGTCCTGGGCCTGCAGGATTTAGGTTCTGTCCACCAGCTGCACTGATGCTGCCCCTTCTCTTCCTGTCCAACCCTTCCCTCACCTCAGCTCCGGACCCCCGGGACTTATTTAAACTCTGTTGCAAGTGCAATAAACCCGGCCCGGTGCCCCTACTGACCAGAGTTGGCATCCCACTCTTTCTATTTTTTTTAATTATTTATTATGCATACAAGAACTGGGGTAAGGCTGGAGGTATGGGGAGGTGAGAGGATTCACCAGAGACAGCAGGAAACAGAACAGGCAGGCAGACTGAAGTACACTGCTGAGGGGAGCAGTGGGTCAGAAAGGAGAGGTCTGCTGCGCCATCTGGGTCACCTCCCTGGCCAGGAACTGAACTCTTGCTGCAGAGGCTGCAGACAGCTTCATAGTGCTGTGCCTTAAACCCTTGTATCACCAGGGAGGCCCCCCCACAACTCTTTCTAAACCCATCCTGAAACCAGATGGCATGGTGGGTAAGAAACACCTTTCTCACAGCTTCTTTCCACTGGGAGCCAGGGGTATGACCCCTCCCACCCAGAAACTGTTTAACTAGTGTTTGAGCTCCCTTCTATTAAGTGATGTTTGATGGAGGGGAAGAAGGGGAACTGCACCTATCACCCGGCCCCCACCCAACACCTCTAGGAGAGAAGGGAAAGGAACCCCTTCTCTGCACACTTGAGGGTTAGGCAAGAACACAGAAGGGGGGGTCCAAGAACCCCTTCTCTGCACACTTGAGGGTTAGGCAAGAACACAGAATGGGGGGTCCAAGTCGAAGGTAGGAGGCAGTGGTCCAGAAGGCTCCTCTAACTTCCCCTAAGTCAGAATAATGGAATGAATCTGCGTGGTGAAAAGCCATAGAATTAAGTCAGGAGAAAGTCTGGTTTTTGTTTTGCTCTTATTGCTTCTTGTATGCTGGTGGCAGAGGGGGTGTTAAATACTTTACATAATTATCTCATTGAATTTCTCTAAGTAATCCTGTGAAATAGGTACTATCAATCCCAGCTGATACTATCTATCAACCCCTAACAAAAGGGGAAATTAAGGTCCAGGGGGGTTATACAACTCACCCAAGGTCATATGGTGAATGCCTGGGCAGATTCAATCCAAGCCTTGTCTGACTGTAAAAGTTCTCATTCTTACACAGCATGCCATAGGGGTTAGATCTTTGAGAAGTCCAAGCGAAGAGACCCCGAGTGTCTCCTCTAGGACTGTCCCAACGTGCAGCCAGAGGAAAGAGGAGGTTGCAGGAGACACATGCCAGTGTCAGAGGCAAATGCCTGTCTCACCTGCTGGACCCCAAGTCAGCCTGCAGAGGGCAGCAGTCACAGGCTTACAGGAATTTGGGAAAGGGAGGGTATGAGGTCCACCTTAAGCTCTTTCCCCTATCACCAGGGTTATTCTCATAGGCAGAACCCAGAAATGAAGAGGGGCTGGCGAGACTGATGAGGCAAAGAGCGGGGTTCTCCAAGTGTGGCAGCTGTGGCATAACAAGGCACTGGGACTTCTCAAGGAAGGAAATCCCATAGCCCCCTCTTGGGGGAGGGGTGGGAGTGGCATCAGCCAAACTCCAGGGGCCAGACTTGAGATTTCTTACGGGTTTGTGAGAAGTGAGGAAGGGAAAGTGGACTGTGACCTTTAGGATGGCGACCTGGGTGTGTCTCTGGATCATGCCTGTACCTTTGAGTCTCGGGAAAATAACAGTGTCCCTCCCGAGGAGGCACAGCACAAGGATGGGACTCTTTGGGCTCAGAAGTGCCGCAGATGTAATTTAGCACCAGCCCCTCTATCCCTGAACTGTAATTCTCAGACTCCAGCCCATTTCCCTCTCAAATCTTCCAGCCTCTGCAGACCAAGTCTGCCTCCCATCTTGAGACCTGAGTGGTCCAGAGGGATGAGGGGGGAGGCCTGAGTTCTATCTTTGCCTATGTCAGTAGAAATAGAAAGGAGGCCCCTAGAAGGAAACAGAGCAGCTGGGGGTTCAGAGAGGGGGAGGGGCTCAGGAGAGGCAGCTGGCAGTCGGGAAGCTGATCTGGGGGTCTCAAGTTTCTTAACATCAATTAGAGCAGCCGGCCTGAACTCATTAGTAGCCCCGGGTGCAGGGCTCATCAATAATGAATTCACCCTGCACACTGCCCCCCCACCCCCAGCTGCCTGCAAGGTCACCCCACCCTCTAGCCAGCTGCATCCCCTTGGTAATCTAAGCAACCCCACCTCTGAGACTTCTCTAACTCTGAGTCCCAGGGGGCAGTGGGGAAGGGGGGACAAGGCCCAGGGCAAAGGGGTCTCACTGATCAGTGACGCTGCTGCTTGCTTGTTCTCAGAATCTATTCAGGAGAGAGAATGGGGAAAGGCACGGAGGACAGAGGACATACGTGGGGGTGGATAAGAAGTCTGGGAGGAAGCAGTTTTGTGAATAGCTGGGTAGGGTGGATCTTGGAGCAAGAGAAACTCCTCTGTTGGGCTCCAGAACCCACATTCTCCCCCAAGGCCAGGTGTGGGCAGCAAGTCTACAGTCCCCTGAGATCTCCAGACCTCTAGATGACAAGGTGGGGCACCCCCCTTCTCACCCCAGCATTTTCTTGCCCTTGGGCTAGAGCATTGGGCAGTTGCTGAAACAAATCTTTCTCCAAACCAAATCAATGGAGTGAGAACAAGAGACTGCTGAGGCCCAGAAACAGGAACTTGAACTTCCTGTAACTTAGACATTTAGTCCCAACTTCCCTGTAGGACCCAGGAATGCCAGCCCCAGTCCCCTTCTCCTTCCTAGACTGTTCATGGTCTCCAGCCTGCCACCCTCCCACTGACCTCTTCCTCCCTGTCTCCACCCTCCCTAAATCCTGAGTGTTCTAGTTCCCAGTCACACCTCTTTTCCCTCTGACTGGGGCTGGCCTGAAGCTGGCTGCTTGGCATTCTGGGAAATCCTCCTGCCACCCTCTCTTGGGGCAGGTACAGACAGGTCCAGGCTGCAGCAGCTGCATCATCCCCAGACACCTCCCAGACTCCTAGACTCCAGCTCCCTGCTGGGGTTTCAGTTGCCCATCCTCAGTCAAGTACCCCTGCTGGCACTGAGAATACATCCTGGGTCCCATATTCCTGCGCCTGTGACCTTGTCCCCAGCCCATAGGTTCTGTCCCAGCCTCCACACTCCTTGGCATCTCATCAACACCCACCACCATCACCACCAGTCCTCTTCAATCCAAGCTGGCATTAGTGGGGGATGCCCTGGTTTCAGGCCCTGGACAGGTGCTGCCCTCCCCATCCCAACCCAGGTCCTGTCTCCAAGGTTGATTCTCAGCTCTGGCTCAGCCGGCTTTCTTCTGTTTACCGTAGTGATCTCAGTTGCAAGCTTCTTTTCTACCACTTTGGGTCCATCAACCACAAATCTCTTCGCTCAGACCTGCCTTAAAGACCTAGACATTCAAACCCCATCAACCCGGGATCCACCTGAAACCCTGCATCTCTCCTCTGAGCTCCAGACTCCAGGCACCGGGCTCCAACGTCAGAGAAACAAACTAGAACCCAAACATTCTCTGCAACCCCTCCCCCCAGCCCATCGCTGGCGAGAAAAAGGAAGCAGACGTCCCACCAACCCAGGCCCCATCCCTCTCCGGTGTTCACGCATCTCCCACCTCACATCAACCTATGACCAGCGTCCCAGGAACCCAGGAGGCTTAGCTTCCAGCTTACTCGTCACCTCACCCCGTCTTCTAGAAGTCTTGCTCCACCCACCCCACCCCCAGCCCTGGCTGCTGTGACACGATAAATCCAGGACACCTAGGGGCCGCAAGTAAAAGAAGCTGCAAGCGGGAAGGAAGAGCAGCAGCCAGGACGCCCCCTCCCGGAGCCCGAGGTGCCCTGTCCCCCCTCCTCCCGTCTTCACCTGCTGCGAGCTCCGCCCCCGCTCCTCCTCGGCCGGCCTCTGCTCCTCCCCTGACTCCTCCCCCCTGTACCCCAGCCCGACCAGAACGGCCCCCGGGACAGAGCGACGCGGAACCCCGGGCGCCTGGGTCCCCAGCATGATCCTCGGTGAGTGGGCTCTGCGGCTCCAGGCTCCTGGGTCCCTCTCAGTAGGTCACCCCCCCAACCTCCCGGCACCGCGGTGACTGCGGCCGCCCGTCAGCGACCGGTTCCCCCTCCCCCTTCATCTGGCTCCACATCTGGGGTCGCGTCTTCTCTTCCCCAAGCTGCTGCATCTCGGCGTAATCTCGTGAGTGGTAAAGGGGGAGGCAGAGTCGAATGAGACCCCCGCCCCATAATGAGAATATGCGTATTCATGAGGCTCATGAATATTATATGACCGTCTACGAAAGACTGGGGGGGTGGGGGTTGGCCCTGGCCTGCTGGAGTTGAGGGAAAGGTTCTGACCCGTGTCCCCCACCCCCACCCAGCGCCTTCCCCCACGCTTAGCTCAGACACTCTGACATCCTCTGGACCCCGGAGAAGAGGGAGAAGAGGAAGAGGGGGGTGGGGTGGGGGGAGAAGATGGTGGGTGTAGTTTCGAGGTGTGTGTGGTGGGAGGTGGGAACCTGAGGCTGGAGATGAGGGGGCCGGGGAGAAGAAGGGGTGGGAACTGCCCATCCCAGGGCCCCTGCGGCTGGGATCCTGTCTCCGCAGCCATCCTGCCCCAACACGCCAGGACCTGCCCCTCTCTTTCCCTGCTCTGGCTGCCTGGGCCCTTCCTTCCTGGTTTCCTTCTTCTTCTCCCCCCCACTCTCACCCCCACCCCTGCCCTGGGCCTGGGGCAACAGGAGAGGAAGGGGCTCGGCAGAGTAAGGATGGGGGAGGGGAACTCCCTCTGGGCTCTGACAGCCCTTCAGCCATAACCACCCCATCCTCATGACCTAGATGGAAAGGGAGCCCTGGGTGGGGGAGGGGGACTAGCTGTGCACTAGACTTCTCAGCTCACTCCAGGCCCCTGCCCTCCACCCTCCTCCACAGTAGTCCATGGGCCTCTGCCCTCTGTCCTCTGCACCCCCAACCAGGCCCAGACACCTGTGGTCTCCCTGTCTCCTGTGGGGGACATCTGGCTCCACGCTGGTGCACCTGGGCTTGACTGTCTCTGGCCTCGGCTGTCTGTTGAGTCCCTCTGCCCTCTGCCTGCCTCTTTAGCTTTTCTTCTTTCATTTGACCCCTATTACCTTCCACTAGCAGTCTCTCTCCCCTTCTGCCCTCCTTCCTCTGTCTCTTTCTCACCCCCTTCTGCCTCTCCTCACTCTCTCATCCTTGATGTCTGCCCCCTCCACCTGGCACTCCATCACAGCTATGAAATGAATGAGCGGATGGTGTCATGAATGACTGGTTGCCTGCCCCTTCCCAGAGTATCTCTAGTAGGGGAGGAGACTCCATCCACCTACAGGGGACACTCCCCACCCCAGGGTGACCCCTACCCCCACGCCCTGAACTTAGGTGCCCAGAGCACAGGCTCTACATTCCTCCATCCCATGTAATCCCTGTGTCCTGGCTCCACCCTGGGCGCAGGCCCTGAAGACAGCTTCGTGCTTGTCTAGAACAGGCCTTTGTGAGCCTCCCTCCCCTGTCAGGAAGCCCTCAGGAGGACCTGGGCACCTGCTCCCATGGCTGACTCAGACCCCACCCCAAAAAGAACGCCTGAGTCCAGATTCTCTGAAACTGGACCCTCCGTCACCAACTGGACCCCCACAACGTCCCCCTGGAGGCCACTGTCATTTATCCCCTCTTTGTGCTAAGCCCACAAAGGGGTAGAAAGCTTGGCACCTGCACAACTTAACCCTTTTTAAGGAAAGGAGAGAGGGAGGGAGCTGCCAGCCAAAGCTCAGGCCCAAACTTGGGGTCCATCTAAAATTTTTAGGCTCTTGAGTGCTGAGGTCCACCAAGGCTGCCTTGCGTAGAAGGGAGGCCCAGTCTACCTGCTTCAGCTCTAGAGTCTGGGCCCGGGTTTAAGGTGGTAGTTCTGGTTCCAGGTCCCTGTTCTGGGCCTGTACCTTTTCTTCAACTGGGCCTCAGGTGTTGGGGAAGGGGCACATGGAAAGAAGCTCTCTCCTAGCAGGATTTTCTATGGTCCTCCCTGCTGGCCCTTCCTGGCCACCTCCTCCTCCCTTTAGGCTCTGCCCCCGCCCACATCCACTCTGGGGTTATTATGGATGATGTTTTCGGTAGTTGTTCATAATCATCCCCTTGTTGCTTTCATCTTTGACTTCAAAGCCTTTCTGCTCCTCAGTCTGCCTCCTGCCAAGAGGGGGGAATTGAGGCAGAAGGGGGCAGATATGTGGGATTTCATCAAGAAGACAAGGCCCAGGGATTCAAGGCTCTCTGCCTTTTCCCTCTAGCCCCCTTCAGGCATTTTGGGGAGAGGGAAAAGAGGCCAAAGGCTAAAAGAGAAAAAGAGATAAGGTGGAGATGAGATTCCAGCCCAGGCTGCAATCCAGTCCTCCCTTGCCCGAGTCTGGGGGTCACTTTAACCCAGTGCTGAATCCATACTTTTCACCCCCTTGGTCTATAACTATACCTGCAGCCCTAATGCCACTATCTCTCTCTGATCTTAATTTCACCCTGGCCCTGATCTCCAGCCCACACTAACCGGTGGCCTGCCCTAACACTCTCCTAGCTCCTGCACCCACCGGGCTGTTCCTGGAGCCAGCTCACTGTAGACACTCCACCAGGGCTGAGGCCCCAGCCCCACCTAAGGTAGTCAAGGATGTAGGACTCCAAGCTGACCGGAATTTCTGGGGATAGCGGAGGGGAAAGACCAGATCTCAGTGGGGTGGAAGAAATCAGGGAAAACCTGAATAGGATTGCAGTGCCCAATGCCAGGTAGGCATAGAAGGGGACAGATGGACTGTCTTGGAGGGTCTGAGAGTTCACTCCCTCTAAGGTGCACTGGGAACTGTCTTTATAAAGCATCTGGCAGTTCCCCACTGAGCTGGGTGGGGCTCAAGCTACTGGAGGTAATTACTCTAATGAGCTTCCCTCTGGAGTGGCCTGCCCCAGCCAGGCCCAGCAACTCCCTACCCTGCCCAACGTGTGTGTTGCGCACAGACACGCGCGTGCGCGCGCACACACACACACACAGACACAACTCCAGTCTGCTCTCCGCCCTTCCTCCAGCCTGCCTGAAGCCCTCACCTAGTCAGATGTCAGAAGCCTTGGATTTCCTGCCTCATTTACCGCTGCTCAGCTTTTCCCCTCTCCCTTCCCTAGCCTGCCCAGAAAAGTAAAATGCAAGAAGTACAGCGCTAGGCAGGTTCGGGTCCCTCACTAGCTTTGTGACCTTGGTCAAGGAACATCTCCTCTCTGACTGTCATCATCTGTAAGATGAGGAGTCATTTATGTAGTAAGCGTTTATTGAGCTCTCTCAGAGAGGCCTGCCAGCCCTGTATGCTCTCAAGCCCAAGGCAGGTACTATTGTTCACATTTGACGGATGACAAATTAGACTGAGAAGGCCCCAGAAACGACTAGTCACTCAGCTCGTCACACACCTAGTAGGTAGGACGCCAGGTGACTTGCATATAGCAAGCCCTCAAAAAGTGCCATTATTTTTCTCAGAAAAGTGGGGGTGGGACTGAGACTTGAGCTACCTGAAGCCAAGAACCCCATTCCTGCCCACCCAGCCCCATAAGCTGCCATTTATGTCTCTACCCACTTGAGAGTGGAATGGACCTAAGAATCTGGGGCGGAGACAGATGAGCCTCTAGTTGCCCACCTATGCTTCCTTCTCTTGCTCCATCATCCTTCACCCCTTTTCCTGTTTCCCTGTCCCCATCCCCCTCCTCAGGGATCCTATCTGTAGAAAAGACGATCATGGGGAACTGAGAGCTCCATTTTTTTATAATGATTCATTTATTTATGCATACAAGAACTGGGGTACAGGCCAAAGGTGGGGGGGTAGGTGAGAGGATTCATCAGAGACAGAGTGGAGAACAGAACAGGCAGATCTACTGAAATACACTGCTGAGGGGAGCAGTGGGTGAAGCAGATGTTTGCTGTGCCATGCGGGTCAAACTCCTGGCTGGGGATCGAACTCCTTCTGTAGTGACTGCTGATGCTTCATAGTATGTTGCTTAACCCCTTGCGCCACCAGGGAGACCCCACCATTTTAAGATTTTAAGATTTATTTATGCATACAAGAGCTGGGGTAGAAGCCAGAGTCGCAGGAGGTGAGAGGATTCACCAGAGACAGAGCCGGGAGCAGAACAGGCAGGTTGACTGAAACGCACTGCTGAGGGGAGCAGCAGGCAGGCAGGAGAGGTCTGTTGCGCCATGTGGGTCACCTCCCTGGCCAGGATCTAACTCTGTGCTGCAGTGGCTATGGATAGCTTCATAGTGCTGTGCCTTAATCCCTTGCTCCACCAGGGAGGCCCCTGAGTGCATCATTTTTCCCAGCCCCAGGAAGTGATCTGTCTTTCCTCTCCATGAACAAGATTTAGAAGTCTGTGCACAGATCTCTACTTCAGAGTCAGGCTAGAGTTCTCTGGAGTTATGCTGCAGAGAAAGAATCTGCTACCAGGTACAACAGATCTTTATTTAAATCCCAGGTCTGATCTTCATAGGCTGTGTGACATCAGTCAAGTTTCTTAACTTTTCTGAGTCTCAGTTTCCTCATGTGTCAAATGGGAACTACAGTATCAGAAGCCTCATAGAGTCATAGCTATCTTGACAATTAAGTGTGATAACACTCAGAATTTGTCACTGTCACATAACAACTCAATACATATTTTTCTGTTGCTTTCTGGAACTCACCTCTCACCTCTGGGATGAGATGGGTGCTTGTGGGGTGGGGACCTAGAGGGTCTAGATCCCCGGAAAGAGTCACAGAGCTGCACTGAGGCTTGTGTGTGGGGTGGAGGAGCAATTGCCAGGCCTAAACCAGCTGCTAGGGGTGTGTGCTGGGGACTCTGGGAGCTCTCAGGTTTCTCTCACCATTCCTGATGCTGCCTGGGGCTCGTTAAGGCTGCCCTGGTCTCTGGTGCCAGGCAAGAGGGGGCAGAGAGGGGAGATGCAGAGGGGCCAGACCAGAGAGGGGAGCGGCCCAACAGCGCTGTCTATCCATCCCTCCCGTCTCCCTTGCTCTGTTCACTGTGTTGGGTGTTTCTTCCCACATCGCTAGCTGTGTCCAGCGTCTCAGCAGTGTCTCTTTTCTTATCTCCCATTTCACCCTCTTCATCTCTCCATTGTTCTCTGTCCTTTTCTCTCTCAAGGTCTATATCCCTTTCCCGGTCACTTATTCCTGCTTCTGCCCATCTTTCTCCACTCTCTCTCACTCACTTGTACCTCTCTATCAAGTGTCTCTCTCCCTCGTTCTTTCTCTTCTTTCTCTACCCCATCTCAACCCTGAGTGGCAGAGGAGAGAAGGGACATCAGACACACAAACCCCTTGCTACCCAAAGGCCAAAGACAAGCATCCTGCCCCTGTCTCTTCAAAGCCTTAGACTCCGGAGCCCAAGCTCCCAGCAGTCCTGACCCCTCTCTGCCTTAGGCACCCAGTCTAGCAAGTCCTGGCAACAGATGGAAGAGATAGACCCCTCTAGACCTTTCTGGACCAGCTCCCTGCCCCCAGCTGTGCCTGTGCCCTCCCCACCCCCTCCTTCTCTCCTCTGATTCCCCTAATCCCTGCTCCCCCGCCCTCCCCTCTGCCCCACTTTTCCAGGACTCTGATTGGCTGATTCTACTGACTGGACTAGGGGGAAGGGGGCTGGACAGGGAGGGGGCAGGGGGCAGATCCAAGGGAAGGGGACACTGTCAGGCCCAGGCCCCTGGGGGGCCAGGGCCAGGCCACTGCCTGGGGGCAGCAGGCAGCAGAAACTGAAGGTATGAAAAGGGGGAGTCTCTATGGAAGGAACCGGAAAGGACCCCGGGACCCTCTGCTCCAGGAAGGTCAGGGGAGGACAGGCCAAGTTTGCAAGCTCCTGGTTTCACCTTTGTTCCTGGGATCTCTGTGGCTAGCAGGGACTTGCTAGAGCAGGGAAGGGCAGCCAGAGTGCCCCACTGGTGGACAGCAGAGGACACAGAAGTAGCTGGAAGAGGAAGCCCAGAGGGGTCCTGGGGTCTGCAGGCTACCCCTTGGAGCCTGGTGGAGTTCTTCCCATTCCTCTGGTGGGAGAAGATTTCAGGGGAAGGTATAGTTCAGTGACGGCCTGGACTTTCATTTCCCCTTGGGGTGAGACCCAGGCATTCCCCTCCCAGAGGCCTGCCTGCTTCCTCCTGCAGAGCTGGAGCTGAACACTCCTGCTCCGGGTGAGACCAGGGGGCATGGAAGAAGACAGATTGGGAGAAGTAGCTCCAAGAATGGACCCAGGCCGTCTTCCTCCCAGAACAAATGCCACTCGCTCTGTGCCCACCCCAGAGATGGCAACAATTAAGAATTAAAAATGATACATCTCTGGGGAGCCAGAGGAATTCAGTAGCCCTCCTCCAAGTCTAGGCCTCAATATTCCCCTGTAGACAGCCGGATGAATCACCCAGTGACTCTTCTCCCTGGGGTGATACCTAGCTTTTGGGATTCCCTGGTGGGAAGTAAAGCCAGAAGGAGGGAGTGACCAGGCCTGAGTCCCAGTCCTGCTGGTACAGCTGGGGCCTGCAGAGAAGGTCTGTGTTCTTCCTGGATCAGTAAAATGCCTAAAGGTCTTGGGGGAGGGAGGCTGGAGAAGGGGAAGTGAAAGCCACCCAGAAGGAAGGACTGGTCTGCTCCCGCCCCTAGGCCCAGGGGACACCGTGCTCCATTGCTCCAGAGCCAGCAAGCAGGGGAAGTGTGTGCGCATGGGGGGCATACTTTCTGAGTGTGGGGGTCACACGTGGGGAGTGGGAGTGACAGGCTTGGGTGGGGCTCCAAAGTTTCGATCTTCCTGCCCCACATAATATTTCCTCTGCCCTTCAGGCAGCCTGAGCCGGGCCGGGCCCCTCCCTTTGCTACGGCAGCCCCCCATCATGCAGCCCCCGCTGGACCTCAAGCAGATCCTGCCCTTCCCCCTGGAGCCGGCCCCCACCCTGGGCCTCTTCAGCAACTACAGCACTGTGAGTAGCCACCTGCCTGCCTTCCCCTCCCCTCCACCCGTGACCCCCGCCTCCTTCTCTTCCGTGGGGTACCCTTGCTGTCTCCTGCACTTCTCCTTAAGACCCCATCTCCCTTGCTTTTAGTCAGGTCCAAGTATTGTTGGCTATCTGGTATACCATCAACAACAATGAAAATCATAGTTAGCTATTTTCCAAGGTCTTGTTCTGGGCCAGACACTGTACTGATGATACGAATCATCTCATTTAGTCTTCCAGTGACTCGCCCACCATTGAGAGAAGCAGTGAGACCTAGATTGATGGTAGTGACTACAGAAGGGTGGGAGGAGTGATCGGTGCCCAATCCACAAAGAGCAAATAGGTGGGCACGAGCATACCTGTTTGTACGTCCCAGCTCTGGAGCCCACAGTTGGGTAGGCAGGGGCAATGGGCAGAGCCTGGAGGGCTGGCAACGTTGTCTGGCAATAGGAAACAGAGCCATTTTCCATTCTTGAGCAGAGCAGTGACTGGTAAGAGCAGTGTTTGCGGAAGATGAGTGAGGCAGCTGGATGGAAGACGCAGAGGCTGGAGGAAGGTGGCCAGTTAGGAGGCTGTCCCAGCAATGCAGGCCTCCAGGGAAGCCTGGAGGGCCAAATTGAACTGGAGGCAGTGGCAGTGAGTGTGGAGGAAGGGAAGATGGGCGAGGTGTTTCCAAGAAAATATTGACAGGCCTTGGTGACCAACCAGTGTGTGGGGGTGGAGGAGAAGCGAGAGGATGAGTCAAAGATGACTGCAGGCAGCGTTCAGGCCTCTGTGACTGGGAGGAGGAAGTCACCTTGGCAGGGACTGGGGATTGGAGGAAGAAATTGGTCTGGGGTGAGGCTGCTGAACTGACTTTAGGACACAGTGCAATGATGTACTAGTAGGACATTGAGCTAAGAATGTCCAGCAGACAGTTGAAATCTGCAGCCCTAGAGAATGCACTAGAGTCTCAGGACTGGGGGAAGTCAGCCTTATTCAACTCAAATAACCCACCATCGAACCATATTTAGTACAAACATGTATTGAGCATTGACCGTGTGCCAAGCACTGCAGTGGCTGTATCTATACACGATCTCATTTAATCTTCACCACAGCACAACAAGGTAGATTATTCCTGTTTGACACAGGAGAGAAAAAAACTAAGAAAGATTTAGTAGTTTATCTCATTTGGCACAGTATGTACCTAGGATGTGATTTGAACCCATAGCATCAGTCTCAAAATAGAATTCTCTTTATTCCACAGCTGCTTCCTTCATACTCCTCCCAGAGAATCCAAATCAACATGTGCATTGCATTTCAAAATTTAATGTTTTTCTTTTTTAAAAAAATATATTTTTTTTTATTTTTTGCATGTAGAAGAACTAGGGTATAGGTCAGAGGTGCGGACGGTGAGAGGATTCACCACACACAGAGTAGGGAGCAGGACAGGTGGATTTGCTGAAACACGCTGATATGGGGAGCGGCGGGCAGGACAGAAGAGGCCTGCTGTGCTATGTGGGTCAGCGCCCTGGCCGGGGGTCGAACTCAGGCCATCATAGTGATAGCACTGAGACTTAACCCCTAGGTCATCAGGGAGGCCCAAAGTTTATAAAATGTTTTCCATATTTCAGCCTTTATTTATAGTATCCTTATGGGCTAGCTATTGTTTTATACTCATTTTACAGACAAGACAATTGAGTACTATGAACAAGGTACTGTTCTAGGTACAATGGAGGCGTAATGGTAAATATGACAGTCTAATCTGAAGGAGCTTACTTCTGGGGAGAAATACAGACATGACTGCAGTAGTCTGTACTGCAAACAGAGGAAGGATTGTAAATACTGTGACAGCAACACTGAAAGTTTCAAATGAACAAAAAAACCCTTTTGATTACCTACTATGTGCCAGGCATATGCGTCTAGGTCCGGCCACAGGACTCAGTCTGAGCCCTTGGGGAGCTCATGGTTTAATAGGAATAGCAAGTGAACAGTGACCCTCTGGTGTGAAAAGATCTGTGCCAGAGGCTTGTATGGGAGTCCTGCTGAAAAACTTGCTGGATGCGGTAGTGCCTAAGGGACCAACTCGAGTTAACCAGGAAAAAAGGAGAGCAGAGGGAAAGGGAATTGAACTTGGGTCAGGTGACGCATGATCTGGGCTTTGAAGAATTATTAGTAGGACTTTAAAAGGTACGATAGAGAACATTCCAGACTGAAACAAATAACATAAACAAGGACTGGAAAAGAGCATTTGAGAAAATGCCCTTGACTGGGTATAACCAGAATGCCTCCCCGCGTCTGTCCACATACCTGATGTGCCTTACCTTCAGGTCCCAGCCACCCCATCAGTGTCCCCTTTCATAGATGAGGAAGCATAGACCTAGAGAGGTTTAGTGACTTGCCCAAGGTCACAAAGCTACTTAGTCAAATTCCCATGGATAATACACATTCCTGACTCTCCCAGGGTTCAGGGCCCTGCTGCCTCTAGTGGGGTGAGCTATTTAAAGCCCTGAGCCTGGATAAGCCTGAGAGTGCAGCAGGGTTTTGAGCCTGCAACTGTAGCGTCTGACTGTCCCCATTTGAATTGATGTTCCAAAAGTACTAGCTCTGTGACCGCAGGCAAATTACCTAACCACTCTGAACCTCGATTTTACCAGCCATAAAATAATATAGTAATAGTACCAACTCTCAAGTTGTTTTGAGAAGTGTATTATATAATCATAATGCCTGACACAAAGCAAATGTTCATTGAGAGTTAGCTACTATGATTATTATGTTACTGCTATTATTTTTATTTCAGGGAGGATCAGAGAACGAAAAGGAGGATGGCAGCCCCTTAGCCACTGGGAAGAAGCAGAATTAGGCAGTGGGAACAGGAGGAGGTTCCCACAGGGAAATGGAGGAGTCACTGGAGGGGGTGGGGACAGAACCAGCTTCCTGTAGAGTTGGAGAGGCCCAAGGAGAGTGTGGCGGGTTACAGCGATGGTGTCAAATTCTGCAGGGGAAGGAGGACTGCGGGAAAGCTGCAGACAGCCCTTTGGCAGTCCTGTGCAGCAGTTAAGTACATGGCTTTGGAGTCAGGCTGCCCAGGTTTAAATGCAAATCCCAGTTCAACCACTTACTAGCTTATGACCTTGGGCAAATTATTTAACCTCTCGAAACCTCAGTTCCCCAATCTATAAAATGAAGCTAATAATAGTAGTTACTTCAAGTAGTGGTTGTGAAGATTAAATTAGGTAATCCAAGCAAAGAATTCAGTTCTAGACTGGCACATTCCAAGGGCTCAATCAACATTAGGTGTGGTGGTAGTACCGTGACAGTCTCTTCCTCCCTAGACTAGTTCTTGGCTGTCTCCTCCTTGGGCAGGTTTTGTTAGGAAGAACCCCTGCCTGCATTGTTCTTCCCTCTGCCCTTGGACATCCTTCACTGTTTCCCAAAGGCAGCCTCTCTCTACAACCAGTCTCCAGTCATTCATCTCCTGCCCTACACGGAATGGGAGGGGATGAGGCCCAGAGATAAGAAAATGGGGACCCCAGGACCAGTCCAGAGAGAATGAGCTGTCGCTGGAGTGGGGGAGAGAGGGAATGGGACGCTCTGCCTTCCACCCTTCCTTCCCCAGAGCTGCCCCCGACTGGACCGCTAGAGGGCAGCAAGAGCACGAAGCATGAACTCAGCGAACTGGTTTTCCAGCAGGTGGCGGACGAGGGGAGGAGGTAGGAAGAGGTTAGGGACGATGTCCCCAAGTGCGAGGTCGTTTCTGCCTAGTGCGCGCCCCCAGCTCCGCCGTTCAGGGGAGGCACTGAGAGTGAGGAGCTCTACATTTGGGCGCCTGGGCCCCCCTTCCAAGTAGGGGAAGTGACATAAAAGGGCCACAAAGGCCGCGTGCAGGGGGAACTGCGGAAGGGTCGTACGGCGACTCGGAAGAGAGGCCGTCAGCCGATGCGCTGGCGAGGGTCTGAGCGGAAGAGATGGTTGCGAGGAGAACGGTTTCAGCTAGCGAAACAGGGTCGTCCATAGGTTTTGTGGAGACACTAGGCCCACAAGGGTTCCAGGTGAACGAAGATGAGGTCACCTGGTCAGCGCCCGGCCGCCGGGCCAAGCTGCCCTTCGTCAGGGCCCGATCTTCCCTGGAAGCAGTGGCTGAGCGTGGGCACCCCCTCCTCTCCTTGTTGCGTCCTAGCCCCCGTCTGGTCTGACTCCTTGTCTCCGTCCCCGCCCTCGGCCCGCCCTCGGCCCCGCCTCGGGGGCGGGCTCCGGTCCCGGCCGGCCCCGCCTCCCCCTCGCAAGGCCGGCCCGGCCGCACAGCCCCAAGCAGCCAGGGCAACCAGCGCCGCGTCCCTGGCCTGCCCGGCCGGCCAGGCTCGGCCCCCCGCCCGGGTCCGCCGTCCCGGGCCATGGAGCCGCGGCCCCCGGGGTCCCGCAGGGTAAGCCACCCGGCCCCTCCTTGCTCCCTGGCTCCCGCCGCTGCCGCAGAGTCCCCNGCACGCCCCTGCCGGGCTGGCTACCTCTCCCTTCCCTTGGTCCTCGGGTTATCCGGCCCATCCCCCACAAACGGCGCGGGGCCCCAACCAATCTCTGGATCCCATATATGCCTGACCCCTGATTCTCTGATCCTTGGAGTCCCCCAAATCTTCAGACTTCCCATCAGATCCTACACCTCCCCTCAAATGACCACCCACCTCAGAGCCGCCTTCTCCAGCCTTGACCCGATCCCAACCCCTCCCCCTTCCCTAGAAACCCTCCCCCACCAGTTTCCACCTGCTCTTTGGTCATCCCTAGCTCCATCTCTCTCCTATTTCAGTCCTTTCTGTCCCTCAGGTCTTCCTATCCCTGAGATGTCGCCCCCTTCCCTTTTCCTTCATTTGGGGGTATGGGGAAGCAGGGTGGTCAGACAAGGGGCACTGGGTACCAGCAAATGAAGGGCAATGGAAGGAAATATAATCATAGCCCCCTCGTGCTCCTGATCTGGTTTCCTCCCTCCCTCCCCCTTGCCCTTCCTGATTCATTTTGCCCCAGCTTCAGGGAGTGATTCCCCTTCATGTCTGCAGTTGGAGGGCAGGTGGGAAGGAACTGTTTTGTGGACCTTTCCAAGCAATGTCTAGGCCAAGATCCCAGGGAGGGGGCTCTGGAGTGGGGCAAGCTCTGGGAAATGCTGGCCTCCATCCCTCCCCAGAGGGCCCTCATCTAGGTCACCAGGGCCTCTTGACCTTGGCCTGGAGCTGCACTTCAGCGGCTCACATTCCACCTGCACCGGGATTGGGCCAAGAGCCCTCAGCCTGGTGTCTCCTCAGTTCCTGGAGGAGAGGGTGGGAAGGGCCCATCTAATTGGGCTGCTGCCGTCTTCCCCGCCCACCCCCACCCATAGTCAGCGTGTATGGACATAAATCTGAGAAGAGGTTTGTGCAAGGAAAAGGTTGTCACTCTGGAGGAAGGACCCAGGTGGTGCGGGGACTGCTCTAGGGGACAGATGTTGTAGCGGCCACAAGTCATCCTCGAGGCACTGAGTTTTCAGCCACTTTGGGGAGCAGGCTGGGGTGAAGGGATGGAGCAGAGAACCAGGAGCCTCTGCCTTTCCCTCTCCATCCCACTTCTTTCTCCCTACTGTTTTCATCGACTTGGGTTTCCTGACCCAGATTGGGTTTCTGTTTGGGCTGAGTTCCATTCCCCACCCAGCGTGCAAGGAAGCCCAGGGACTGAAAAGAACCCTGGGCAGGTTTGGGGGGTCTCTTCATAGTCAGAACTGAGATCTGGAGGCTGGGAGCTGAAAGCTCTCCTCTGTCTCCCCATTCCAATTCAAGCCTGTCTCTAACTTGGTCTGTCTTTCTTCCTCCCAAACACATCATACATTCACACAGATAAACACACAGCTGAAGATTACACAACCTGGCCATCCATGGTGTCGGCAAAGCCCCCGACACAGAAATGTTGATACATAAATGTTGATACATGTACACACAGCACATGACACTCCTTCACACTCCACCCATGCACAGATTGATCACAGCCTGCCGAGAGAGAGAGAGAGAGAGAGAGAGAGAGAGAGAGAGAGAGAGAGAGAGAGAGAGAGAGAGAGAGAGTCATTCNCCTGCCGAGAGAGAGAGAGAGAGAGAGAGAGAGAGAGAGAGAGAGAGAGAGAGAGAGAGAGAGAGAGAGAGATTCATTCTTCCCTTTTTGCTTTTCTTTGAATAGGACCTGGGCTTCCAGGGGGTGAAAAGTAAGGCACTGAGGGGCTGCTTCCAGCCAAGGGCATGGCCCCTTGTCAGATCTAGGGCCCATCACGGCTCCTGCCTCCACCACTACCAAACAGGGCACTTCAAAATGATGCTAAAGCCCCTTCCCTGAAATTAACCCCAACCTGCCAGTGAGACGCATGGAGAGCCCAGAGGGCAGCCGGGCTGTCTGGGTTTTCTGGACTCCAGCCACTGTCCATGCTTCATGATCCCGTCCTGTCTCCTGAGAGCCACGAAGGCCTGGACACGGGGAGCACTCAGACCAGGCGCTCAGGGCCCCTGGTCACCAGCAACTGTTTTCTCTTTGACCTTTCCACTTACAAAATAAGGTTTGCGCTCTAATTTGGATCCCTTCTTATAAGAAGTCCCAGCCTTCACCCAGTGCTCCTCAGCCTCTGCTGCATTCCAGCCTTTCAGCCTCTCCCTGACTGCCGTCCGGGCCAGGAGGGAGGAGGGCTGTGTGAGGCAGTTTTCTTGCCTTGCTACTAGGCCCTTGCTTCATCACCCAGAGCAGAAAGCCTCAGAGAGAAACTCCCATCTTCTCCCCTCCTCTTGTGAACTTTTGGCAGGCTACTGAGACATCTGCTGACCCTGGGTGGGGGCAGACTGTTCCTGATCCCTCCCAGCCCAAGGCCCTGCCCCGCAACCCTGCAATCAGGAAGAGACTTTAGAAGATCTCTGGGCTGCCTCAGGCTAGCCCGGTTTCTTAGGTTCCCCAAGTTATCCGCCATTATTCTCAGAGCCACCTTCTCTCTCCTGAGTTCTTTTATTCCTTCTAGAAACTGCTCTCTTCAAGAAGTCCAGGGAGTGAGCGTGTCAGGGTAACCTGGGGCCCAGAGTTGTAAGCTCAGAGCATCTGTCTCCTGAGACCCATGCTTGGTTTGGTGGCCCAGCTTGCCAGTGGCCTCAGCTGCAGGCTCCAGGATCTGGGGTGCTTTGGGACTTCCCCTCAGTGGGCCTGTGGTAGAGACAATAGATCAAGGTGACAGTTGGATTTATTGGCGGGATGAACCAAGACAGGAATTGAGGTCCAAGTTTCGGCTCTGCTCTGGATGCCATGTCCCTGGAGCAAACTGCTTCTACTTCCTGTCAAATGGAAGTGTTGGACCCGTTGATCCCTCTGGTCCTTTCCAGTGCTGGGAGGGGATGGGGAACCGAGGCTCAGAGCCCCCTCTATACCAAGGGGCAGGGAGGAAGCTCTGGGGACTTTGGTTCAACCCAGCTGCTGCCAGTGGGGGGATGATGGACATGAGCTTGTGCTGGGGTTCCTGGCTCACCCCAGCCTGCCTCCACAGATGGACCCTGTACAGAAGGCTGTGCTCTCCCACACTTTTGGGGGACCATTGCTCAAGACCAAGAGACCCATTATTTCCTGTAACGTCTGTCAGATTCGCTTCAATTCTCAGGTAAGAATGGGCCATTCACCCACCCAGTGGGTGGAAAGGGACTGTGAGGGTGGTGGGTGGTCTTGGGGGAGAGCAGAAGCTGGAGCTCTGGGTGAGGGACTAAGGGGTGTCATGAGATGCGCAGGGAGTGGGGAAACTGCCAGAGGGGCAGGGACTGATGGAAGGCAGTTGAGAAGGATAAGAGGTGCCTATATATTACAAAGTAGACCAGTCCTCTGAGGCAGACCCCGCCTGCCTTGGGGACTGGGGCATCTGTGGCCCAGAACTTCTTGGAACTCATTCATCTGCGTCTGACCGGAAGTGTGGCCTCTGGCCCACTGGCTCTTGGGCATAGGGTGGATTTAGGGCGTTGGCTTCCCCCACAGAACCTGTGCTCTCCTTGGCCTCTGTTAAAATTCTCCCCTAGTCTACCCACTTCCTCTAACTTCCGACTTCTTCCCCTCTCCACCACACTGGACCCTCCTCAATCCGAAGCACACACAAGGCCTGGTCCCCACTTCCCCCAGGGGACTTTTCCATGGGGAGAAACCACCCCAAATTCAGAACCTCAGTGTCTGGCCTCCCAGACATATCTCCTCCCTCTGAGACTCCACTGAGACTTCTGAGGGGACTTTGTGGGATGCAGGTTCTGAGAGCTTTTGGAGAAAAACAGCAGAGCTTCATTCTGCTGAGTAAGGGAAAATAAAGCACGTTCTGTTTCTCTCCCAGTCCACACTCACCCCCATGCTGCCAGCTCTACACGCCACCGCAGCCCAAATCCAGGGCTGTCAGTCTTCTTTTCCTGCCTATCCACACCTTTTATTTCCACACTGCCCCTGTCTGGGTGACCTTGTGGCTTCAGGATCGTGTTATTAGGAGGGGGTGTACATGGCGGAGAGGGGCTGGAGCCAGGACCCATCCGGCTTTGGGCCTCCCCAGGCATCCCCTCTCCCCACCTGAGCTCCACTCACTGGTAAGGAGGAAGCCTGGAGGGGCGGGGGCCAGTAGCAGATAGCCCTTCCCTCTGTTTGCCATTCCCCATCCCTCCCCCACCAAGCTGCTCTGTTTTGACAGCTGCCTCTGCTGTGTCTCTGTCTCAAAGCTGGGCTTGGGGCCAGGGTCCTCCAGGGTGTCAGCAGAGGCTTCAGGGAAGATGAGACCCAGTGGGGAGTGTGCTCGGTCAGGCTCGAGCCAGGCCGCAGAGCTCCCAAGGCTCCCGGCCTGTGGTGGAAGCACTGAAGGCTACATCTTAGGGGCTGGGGACACAGGCACCTGGGACCTAAGGGGATGCCAACTGGCTGGCTTGCTAGCCAGTCCCATTAGGTAGGTCTGGGAGCTGTAGGTCTGGGAGCCTCCACCCTCCTCCCCAGGACTGGGTGGGAAGCCTGAGTCAGCAGCCAGGCCCTGGGTGTGGTAGTGGGGCGGAGCCTGGGCTGGATGGCAATCCAGGTTCCCAGCTATTCAAGCTTGAGAAGTTAGTCTGAGCCCCAGGGATAACCAGGGTGCCTGGGTATGGGCCTTCAGGTCTCACTGATGTAGATTCACTGCAGCTGCCAAGACCACCCCAGCCCCAAAGGAGCTCATGGGAAGAACCGGTCAGATTGCAGGGTGATCTCAGATTCCATTTTCTTCCTCCATCCCTAGAGCCAGGCCGAGGCGCACTACAAGGGTAATCGCCACGCCCGAAGAGTCAAAGGCATCGAGGCTGCCAAGACCCGAGGCAGAGAGCCTGGAGTCCGGGAACCCGGAGACCCAGCTCCTCCAAGTAGCACCACCCCAAATGGGGATGGGGTAGCCCCTCGTCCAGGTGTGTGAGTCCCTCACATTCTTCAACTGATCTTGTCTTCTCTGTTCTTCCCCCATGTCCCATGTCCCCTGCTTTCATCTCTCTTCCTCTGTGCCCACCCCTCCAAGGTGATTCCTGCAGCCAAGCACGGTGATGCAGTATTTCCATCCTGTCACCCCTACTCTTACCCCAGCTCTTCTCAACAGAGTCCCCACTGTCTGTCCTCCTCACTGCCCAGTGACTCAGACAGGAGCTAGGGTGAGGCCACCTGGCAAGCCTCCTCAAGAAAAAGAACCATACTGTGCACCTCCTTGGTACTGGGGCGAGGGGCAGGGGAGCTATCTGAGCATCTACTTCCTGGGGCTCCCCTCAAAGAAGACTGAGAGTCCAGGAGACCCAGGCAGCTCCCTGAATGATCTCTGCCCCACCTTTTGACCTCTCCGGGCCAGTTTTCTCTTCTGGGGAACAGGGCAGTGAGACTTGAAGATCTTGAGCTTACAAAAAGCAGCTCCGAGATTCTGTCTCCCTGATGGTTGGTGGCTGTCCTCAGCTGTACTCCCAGCCAAGAAGCTGGGTTGAAGGAATCTCAGCCACCCCCTTCCTTGGGATGACCACATCACACGTCAGTCATGGGCAACTCCAGAGAGACCCAGCATCGCCATTTCCTCTTCATCCTTGGCTGCCCTTCCCACCGTACCTGAAGCAGAGTGACACCCAAGTGTCTGCACCACCGGCTTGGGAGCCAGGCCCTCCTCTCACCACGTGCACGCAGCATGTGCCCGCGCATCCTTGCGGATGTGCAGAGAGGCAGGTGGGCGAGCTAAGTTCTAATTGACCAGGCTGCTTCTCAGCCTCATCATCTTAGGTCAACCAGGTAATGTCTCTGTAAAGTGGGGCTGATGATAGTGGTAGCAGATATTCCTGTTCCTCGTGCTTTATCCCTATCTCCTCACTTAGTTCCTAGGGTATCTTTCTAAGGAGATAACAATTCCCACTGAGTTTTTGTGAACCACAAAGTCCTGTCCAGACCAAGATGGGGGCATGCGTTGTCTGGACTTAGGTGGTGATAAAGGACAAATAAGAGAATAAAAGGGAGAGTGATCGCAGAATGGACAAGCAAACAGACACTTGCAGGGGTTGGGAGTTCCTCTCCCACCAGGTCCCCACCCCCATTGCCAGCCTGCCTGTGACCCGGAAACTGGATCAGCTGCTGGAGCAAGAATGGGAGTGCTAGAGTTTCCCCTGTACAGGGGCCAGAACCCAGCGCTGAGGCCTGGGGCCTGTGCATCTTTAATCGAGCCATGAATTATAGAGCAGCCCACATCCCTGTTTCTTCCCTCTCTTGTTCTGCTGCTTCTGTTTCCCTTTTGCTATGTCTGTATGTCTCTCTCAGTCTCTCCTCACCCTGCCTCTGCCCCTTCTAGAGCACTTTGGCATGCCTCCCTAGGGACTTGGCAGCATCTGGGAAGGGGCTCACTGGGCAGGAAGCCCAGGCTGGCTGGCAGGCCATCGAGGGGCAGATCCCTGTTCTATCCTTCTCCCCCTGACTCAGCTGGCTGCCAGCTTCACCTGAAGGGGAGGTGGCAGGGCTGGACCACTCAGCCATTCCCAGCTTATGGAGAATGAGCCAGGCGTTGCAGTCTCACACCCAGCTTGCAGCAGCTGGACCACATCTGGCTCTGACCCACAGCATGAGAGCATGCATGTTGTCACAGGGTGGGGACTCCCTGGGCCCTTGCCCTCCAGGAAATGGGGGTGGGTCTTCTCCATATAAAGAGTCTTCTCCAGAGCCATCTGGAGTGACCCCTATGTTTCTCCCCCAACAACAGTTTCCATGGAGAATGGACTGGGTCCAGTCCCAGGATCCCCAGAGAAACAGCCTGGCTCTCCATCCCCTCCCAGCATTCCGGAGACTGGTCAGGGTGCAACCAAGGGTGAAGGGGGCACTCCAGGCCCAGCTGCCCTGCCTGGGGGTAGCAAGGAAGAGGAGGAGAAGGCCAAGAGGCTGCTTTACTGTGCTCTATGCAAGGTGGCAGTGAACTCCCTGTCCCAGCTTGAGGCACATAACAAAGGTATGAACTCCCCTGCCCCACCCTACTCCCTTGTCCTCGGCCCACCCTTGCTCCCTACATTCTGCCACCTCTGGCTTCCAGCATCTCTGTCTCCTCTAAGACCTGCAAGTTGCTCTCCTTCCCTAGTCATCTCACCTACTCCTCAGCCCCTGACTTCCTCAGTTCTCCTACACCTAACTGCTTTCACCTGTGCTGTCCCTGACTGACCTTGTGTTTGGGAGGGTCCCAAGGGGCTTGGAAACATTCCACACTTCACACTCATACACCCCAAATGTTGTAATTGGGGAACTGGGTATTTGAGGCCTAGTAATCCTGGAGGTTTGTTCCTCTATCCCCTACCTTCTGCCCTCTGTGGGCCCAGGTACTAAGCACAAGACAATTCTGGAAGCCCGAAGTGGGCTGGGCCCCATCAAAGCTTACCCTCGGCTGGGGCCTCCCACTCCCGGGGAACCAGAGGCCCCTGCCCAGGACCGAACCTTCCACTGTGAGATCTGCAATGTCAAGGTCAACTCGGAGGTCCAACTGAAACAGGTGGGTCCAAGGACACTCCCAGGAGTTCTAGGCAACTCCACCTACTAAGGGGAGGAGGAAAACAGGGATTTTGGATGAGGCCTGTTCCTTGGGGTCTTCCTTTGCTGCCACAAAGGGGCGGGGCCAGAACTCCGAGAGTCGCGCCCCAGACACCTGGCCCCGCCCCCTGGCGGTTGCGCCCTTCGCGTGGGCTCTTAACCCCCTACCGCACTCTCCGCACAGCACATTTCCAGCCGGCGGCACCGAGACGGCGTGGCCGGGAAGCCTAACCCGCTGCTGAGCCGTCACAAGAAGCCTCGGGGCGCCGGGGAGCTCGCGGTGAGGCCTGGGTGCTGGGGAATTGCAAAGCGGGGACTGGAGTGGGAAGGGGGAAAGGGATCCGGGCCCGAATTCGAGAGATGGGATTTAACGGACCAATGAATGACTTCTCCCTCTCTCTTCCCCTCTCTCACCCCCACGTCCTCCTGCAGGGCACGCTGACTTTCTCCAAGGAGTTGCCCAAGTCCTTGGCCGGCGGCCTGCTCCCCAGCCCCCTGGCGGTGGCTGCGGTGATGGCAGCGGCAGCAGGCTCCCCATTATCCCTGCGTCCGGCCCCAGCCGCACCTCTTCTCCAGGGACCGCCGATCACCCACCCCCTGCTCCACCCGGCCCCCGGGCCCATCCGAACTGCGCATGGACCCATCCTCTTCTCCCCCTACTGACCTGAACCCCGAATCCCCTTCCATCCAACCCTCCCAACTCCAGCCGGGACCCAGGCCTCCGGGCTCCCAGGCCCGCCGCCCCTCCTCCCGGCACTCCCTGAATGATCTCTCTCCTTCCCCCCCACCCCGAGGTACGGGGTTCCAGGAAAGGGGAGGGTTAGCGGGGGAGGGGGGCTTCAGAAGGGGGGGAACACCCCAGATCTCAGGGAACCCCGCCCCCTGCCTTTCCCTCTCCCCTAAGAAAAGGGGGGGCCGTCTCACCCCCGCGCCCCCTTGGAGACACCCCCCCTCCCAAAAGCCATGTCCATCCAGCCCTTCCCTACCAAACCTAGCACAAAACGGGGTTCACAAGCCATGGTCGGGGTCCGGGGGGCAAAAGTGGATTTTCTTGGCAATAAGCGGACTCTGGGACTCCGGCCCCCTATCCCCAAATTGAAGCGCTTCCGTGAACACCCCCACCCTCCGCAGGGGGAGGGGAGCAGGCGGGATCCTGGGTCCCTCATAAGCACTTTGGTTTTACCGCCTGCAACCTCACTGTGCCGGTCCTGCACCATGCCCCAGCCCCAGGTCTGCTCGGACCCGTCCCAGGGGGCAGCACTTGGGGGCATCTCTGGCACTTGGGTGGGACCAAGTAGATGCCCCTATCGACCCTTTCCTCGCCTTCCTTCTTCCCCAGTCCGGATTCCATTCTTTTCACCAGCACCCATCGCCCAAGGGGTACCGAGGGGGGCAAGGGGTGTCCAGTCCAAGCCCACCCCCGCCTCGCCTTCCGCAAAACTGTGAGCAAAAAGCAATAGAAGCCTCGCCCCCGCCCCTCCTCTTTCCGCAGATTCGCCTAGTCTGTAGCCTCTCCCATCCCAATCCATACACCTCATGGCTGTCCCCCCTCCCACCAGACACCTTTCACTGCACAACTCGGGCGGGGGCGTGACCTCCCCCTACCTCTGTGGTTTCCGTATCGTCAGCCCTTACAACAGCCGACCCGAGAGGGGGACGGGCCCTCACTGCCCTTCCCTCCCCAACAACTCTGCTTGACGATGTAGCAACCCGGCCCCCACCCATGTACTTCCCCCTTCTCTCCCCGACAATAAAGTCTGGATTCGTTGCCCTCCGCCCCCCAGACTCGGACTCAGTCTTTGCGGGCGGTTTTGGGAGTAATTCTTTTTTTAAAAAAAAAATATTTATTTATTTATGCATACAAGCACTGGGGTACAGGCCAGAGGTACGAGGGGCGGGTGAGAAGATTCATCACAGAGAGCGGGTAGCAGAACAGGCAGATCAACTGAAGTACACTGCTGAGGGGAGCAGCGGGCCCAGAAGGAGAGGTCTGCTGCGTCATGTGGGTCCCCTCCCAGGCCGGCAGCAGGGATCGAAATCGTGCTGCAGTGGCTGCGACTTGCTTCATAGTGCGTTGTTTAACCCACTGCGCCACCAGGGAGGCCCCGGGAGCAATTCTTTCGGTGCGTCTGTTTGGTGAGAGGAACCGATGCCCGGGAAAGGGGACCAGGAGGAAGAAGTGGACGGGGTAAGGAGGGGTAGGAGAAGGCAAGAGCTGAGACTTCACAATGAGAGCAGAGGCTCCCCATCCCACTCCCTCTGGGCTAAAGTCCAGTCCAGATCTCCGACAACCGCCAAGGCTGTGGACAATTCGCTGCAAGCCCACTAGGCGGCGCCAACGACATGGAAAAAGGGTCTCACAGGCTAAACCGCTCTTATGTCTCCAGATGCATTGGAAGGAACTGTAGACTCAGCCTCAGACAAAGGAAAGAATCCAGGTTTTGTGTCTGGTGGGAAACCCACCACAGTGACATGCAAGGTGTGGGGAGAAGTGAGAGCAAGGACCTAGGCATTGCTAGGCCCCATAGAAACAGTCACCTTGTGTTAGTCCTTACCCTCTCTGGGTCTCAGTTTCCCCAATTGCAAAATGAGCAGGTTTGAGTCTCTTAGAAGTTTTTTTCAGACTTCACAAATCCCAAGCTAAAGAACCAGGATGGTGCCATTTACAGATATGCTAGAATACCTTCTCATCTCGTTCCCCTAGCTGTTCTGTGGAACAGGAACGCATTCTGCTCAACTGCCTCCCACTGGTGTTGGGATGGGGTCACTTACATCCACTGTTCAGTTCAACCACTCCCAAGAACAGCCAGTGACTCCATTACTCCCTTCTCCCTCTAGCCCTGCTGGATTGCAAGACATTCAAACAGAAAAAAGTGGACCGTTAATAACTGGCATCTGCACAAGTTCCTTTTTTTAAAGATTTATTTTATTTATGCATACAGGAGCTGGGGTCTAGGCCAGAGGTGAGGGGGGGGGTGTGTGAGAGACACTCGGGGGGGGTGTCTCCCCAGAGACAGAGTGAGGAGCAGAATAGGCAGATCTACTGAAATACACTGCTGAGGTGAGCAGTGGGTGAGACAGGAGAGGTCTGCTGCACCATGTGGGTCACCTCCCTGGCAGGGATTGAACTCATGCTGAAGTGGCTGCGGATAGCTGCATGGTGCTGAGACTTAACCCTTTGCACCACCAGGGAGGCCCCCTGCACACAGTCTTTCTAAATAGCATCCTTGGGCCTTCCTGGTGGTGCAAGAGGTTAAGTCTCAGCACTGTAAAGCAATCTGCAGCTGCTATAGTATGAGTTCAATCCCCGGCCAAGGAGCTGACATACATATAGCGCCGCAGACCTCTCCTGTCTTGCCTGCTGCTCCCCTCAGCAGTGTACTTCAGTGGATCCACCTGTTCTGCTCCCCACTCTGTCTCTGGTGACTCCTCTCACCCTCCCACACCTCTAACCTACACCCCAGCTTTTGTATGCATGAGTAAATAAATCTCTAAAAAAATAAATTAAAAAGTTAAATAGTATCCTCTGTGCTCATTTCCCCTTCTCTACTCACTTCTCAGTCTTGTGGAAGAAATGGGGAAAGGATGTGGGATGAGGACTGCTAAAGCGGAAGGAGAGGGAAATAGGGGCTTCCTGAGTTTGTCAATTGTGAAACTGAAGATGTGGGTTCAGAAGTGGAGCCCAAAAGGAGTTTTGGACTTTTTTATTCAAGTGGATCTAACTTTCGAAAAAGCAGGGCCCTGCAATTCCAGAAACCTGAGGGCAAGAATGCCTCTATAGGAGACTGGGTGAGGGAAAGCAGGGATTTGATCACACCTGAGGAGAAAGAAAGAGGCTGTAAAAAATTGGGGTCAGAGGGATTGGGAATCCCCCATAGGTACCTCAAATATGTTTTAGAACAATTTGTGATTTACCTCTTCCCTCAAGCCTGCTGAGCTTCCCATGCTCCTATCTGATTAAAAGCACCCCATCCACCTGGAAAATGGGAGCGATCCTAGTTCTTTCTTCTTCCCAACCCTTCCTCTGATAAGTCGCTAGTTCCTGCTTGACCTCCTAAAGAGTTATTCTCTATTTTTACAACCACGGCCCTAACCAGGACTGGCTACGTAATTTGTGGGGCCTGGTGAATAATGAGAGAGCAGAGCCCCTCAATCAGAAAGGACCTCAAAACAGTGTCTGCAGAGCTGGCTCCCAAAACCTAGGTGTAATTACACAGCGGCAGGCCCATGAAGTCAAAAGGGCAGCAGATGGCCCCGCCTGCTGCTTTCCTGACCTGGTGCCTCTTTACTGTCTCTCTTGCTTCTGACCTACACGTGCTCATTTTTTCCCCCTTATTTTAAATATTTATTTATTTATGCATACAAGAACTGGGGTACAGGCCAGAGGTGTGGGGGTGAGAGGAGTCACCAGAGTAGTATGGGGAGCAGAACAGGCAGATCTACTGAAATACACTGCTGAGGGAGAGGCAGGAGAGGTCTGCTGAGCCTGTGGATCCCCTTCCTGGCCGGGGCTGTGCATGCTTCATAGTGCATTGCTTAACCCATTGCACCACAGCCACCGGGGAGGGCCCCATTCTCATTCTTTATTCAGCTGAGTGCAAATTTCTCCCCACCTTCAGGATAAAAACCCCAGTTCTTCAGCATAAGATACAGGCCTTCCTTGACCCTGGCCCTGCTCACAACTCAGAGTTCTCTGAAGCTCTCTACCTCACACTCTGTTCACCTCTGTGATGCTGTGCATCCCATTCCCTTTGTCTAGAATGTTCTTTTACTTATCTCCCCCCTAATACTCCTGTTCATTATTTAAAACCCCGCCCAGGTAGCTCTCTGTGAACCCTTTCCTGATCTCCTGCTTAGCAGCTGTTTCATTTCTTTTTTCTAAGTCCATAATACACTCCTTTTTAGAAGTTTTTTTTAAAGATTTATTTATTTATGCATACAAGAGCTGAGGTACAGGCCAGAGTTGCGGGAGGTGAGAGGATTCACCAGAAGCAGAGTGGGGAGCAGAACAGGTAAATCTACTGAAATTCACTGCTGAGTGGAGAAGCAGGTGAGGCAGGAGATGTCTGCTGCACCACGTGGGTCGGGTCACCTGCCCGGCAGGGGGGTGTGTTGCTTAACTCATTTTGCCACCAGGGAGGCCCCCAGATAGTAAATATTTTAGGTTTTGCTGACCAGGAGGCAAAATTGAGGATATCATATAGATACTTATGTAACCATTTAAAAAAATAACCACTCTAGGGCCTCCCTGGTGGCTCAGCGGGTTGAGAGCCACACTGTGAAGTATCCACAGCATAGGAGTGCGAGTTTGATCCCCGGCCAGGGAGGGGACCCACATGGCACATGGCACAGCAGACTTCTCCTGTCTTGCCTGCTGCTCCCCTTAACAGTGTATTTCAGTTGATCTGCCTCTTCTGCTCCCCACTCTGTCCCTGGTGAATCCTCTCACCTCCCGCGACTCTGTCCTGTACCCCAGCTCTTGTATGCATAAATAATAAATAAATGTTTTTTTTTTAAATAACCACTCTAAAATGGAAAAAACCTTGGATCACAGTCCATGCAAAAATAAATAAGGAAAATGAATGACCATAGTCCAAAGGTTGCTCAACCCTGCTTTAAAGAACCAGTTAAACATTTGCATATTTACATTATCTGTCTCTTCTACTAGACTATATGCAAGCCATGTATCATAACTTCTGGTACCCCTTTTATCTAGCTGAGAATCTGGTGCATAGTAGGCCCTCAATACAAATTTGTTGAGTGAATGATGAATGAATGAACAGGAGCTTGAGTCCCTGTGAAAAGTGAAGCCAGAACTCTGGCTGCTTCATTTCCCACCTTTCTTATCTGTCTCCTTTCCTCTGTGCCAGGGTATCACAGGGGACCTTCTGACTTGAACCATTTCAGATCTGCTCTCAAACAAACCCAAGGCTTCTGGGATTACTAGAGTTGCTTCTAGAACTCACTCCTGTCCTTTGACCCCTTGAGAAGTACCCCATTCTCATGCTCCACTTCCTGACAATTCTTGGCAAGGATGTACCACATAAAGAGGGAAAGGAAACAGAACTTGGGCCCCAGGAAGAAGTGAGATGAACTTAGGGTAGCAATGTGGTGATTTCAACATAAAAGCCTGAATTTCACTACCCAAAGGAAAAAGGAGTAGAACTAGAGCAAGGGAGGAAGTGGCTGTGGTTGGGTTTCAGGTCAATATAATAGGAGACAGGAGAGTAGGGTACCTCCTGCTGGAAGCTTCAGTACCCAGAAGGACTGTTCTTTCAGTGAATTGGACTTCTTCCACTGGAGAGAGAATCAAAATTGGGAGACAGGTGAGTAATTTGGGGCTGGGTGCACTTTGACTTTCTCTGTCTTCCCATCTCTCAGGTGGTAAAAATAGAAACAAATTGAGACCTGCATATGTGTGTGTAGCATCCTAAATACAGAGCGGGTACTCTTAGGAGGTCCTAGGGGTTAAAGAAGGAAATAGAAGGATGAACAACACTGGGGTTACTGAGCATATCTGGATGAATAATGAAGAGGCCTGGAGTTTAGAGATAACAATACTAAGAGATACTTAGATAAGAATTTGGGAAAACCTTTGAGAATGGAGACAGACTAAGAGAACCTAAGGGGGAGACGGGGCAGACTAGGAATCTTTTTTAACTTGTTGTTGGTTTTTTTAAAAGATTTGTTTATTGATGCATGCAGGAACTGGGGTACAGGCCAGAGGTGTGGGGCAGGCGGATGGTGAGAGGAGTCACCAGAGACAGAGTGGGGAACAGAACAGGCAGATATACTGAAATACACGGCTGAGGGGGCGAGACAGGAGAGGTCCGCTGTGCGATGTGGGTCACCTTCCTCATGCCGCAGTGACTGCTGATGGCTTCACAGTGCTGAGACTTAACCCCTTGCACCATCAGGGAGGCCCCAAGACTAGGGATCTTGAAATGAAATTGACCTGGAATGACTCAGGAGGCTGGTGAGCTCCTGGAGCAACTAGGTGCCCAGGTAGCCAGAATTATTCAACAGATTTCAGCTCAAGTCTAGATCTGACTTCTTCTCTTTCCACCCCTTCTTTAGCCTCCATTATGTGGAACATCTCAGACGCCAACTTCTCCTGCTACCATGAGTCTGTGCTGGGCTATCGTTTTGTTGCTGTTAGCTGGGGGGTGGTGGTGACTGTGACAGGCACTGTGGGCAACATGCTCACCCTGCTGGCCTTGGCCATCCAGCCCAAGCTCCGTACCCACTTCAACCTGCTCATCGCCAACCTCACAGTGGCCGATCTGCTCTACTGCACCCTTCTCCAGCCCTTCTCTGTGGACACCTACCTCCACCTGCACTGGCGCACGGGTGCCACCTTCTGCAGGGTCTTTGGACTCCTCCTCTTTACATCCAACGCCGTCTCCATCCTCACCCTCTGCCTCATTGCCCTGGGACGCTATCTCCTCATTACCCACCCAAATCTCTTTCCCCAAGTTTTCAGTGCCAAGGGGATAGCACTAGCACTGGTCGGCACCTGGGTGGTGGGGGTGGCCAGCTTTGTCCCCCTCTGGTCTGTGTACATCTTAGTACCTGTAGTCTGCACATGCAGCTTCGACCGCATCCGAGGCCAGCCCTACACCACCATCCTTATGGGCATCTACTTTGTGCTTGGGCTCAGCAGTGTGGGCATCTTCTATTGCCTCATCTATCGCCAGGTGAAGCGAGCAGCACGGGCGCTGGACCAGTACAAGCTGCGTGTGCACCAAGCAAGCATTCACTCCAACCACGTAGCTGGGACAGACATGGCCATAGCTGGTCGTTTTCAGGAGCTAGACAGCAGGCTGGCATCAGGAGAGCCCAGTGAGGGCATCTCATCTGAACCAGTCAGTGCTGCCACCACCCAGACTCTGGAAGAGGACTCAGCAGAAGTGGAAGGGCAGAGCAACAGCAAAATGGCTACACAGATGGCAAAGAAAAGTCCTCAAGAAGCCTCGACTAACACCAAGCCAACTAAAGGAGTCCACAGAGCTCAGGACTCTCCATCAGAGTTTGGGAAGGTGACTCGGATGTGTTTTGCTGTGTTTCTCTGTTTTGCCTTGAGCTACATCCCTTTCTTGCTGCTCAACATCTTGGATGCCAGGGTCCAGGCTCCCCGGGTTGTCCACATGCTCGCTGCCAACCTCACCTGGCTCAACGGTTGCATCAACCCTGTGCTCTATGCAGCCATGAACCGCCAGTTCCGCCAAGCCTACACCTCCCTCCTAAAAGGGCCCCAGAGTTTCCGTAGGCTCCCTTAGAACTGTCTCCCCAGTCTCCAGAATCCAGGACTGTCTTCTCCAGGAGTAATGTGACCAGCTGATATGGAAGTAGATGAAAGTAAAACCTGTGAACATTTTCATAGACAATCCCCCACCCCCTGCCCAACCCCCAAACCAGGCCTCTATTACTTCTGTTGTTTGAGCCCTAGATTGCCCAAGGTGCACATTATTAATAAATGAATTGTAGGCTTTTAATGCACAGGTGTGGTTCTTTGGGAAAGAAGGAAATAAGGCAGGCTTGGTTTGGAGCTGGAACCTAATAGCTGAGGCAATCAGGAACCTAGGACAGGGCAGGGACAGGAAACAGTGGGCCTGGGACATAACCTTCAACTGAGAGGTGCCCAAGTATAAAGCCTGTGAGTTGGCTTAATACAATTAGCCTGGGCCTCCCTGGTAGCGCAGTGGGTTAAGCAATGCTCTATAAAGCCAACTGCAGCCACTGCAGCACGAGTTCGATCCCTGTCACCGGCCAGAGAGGTGACCCACATGGCGCGGCAGACCTCTCCTGCCTCACCCACTGCTCCCCTCGGCAGTGTGTTTCAGTCTGCCTGTTCTGTTCCCGGCTCTGTCTCTGGTGAATCCTCTTACCTCCCTGGACTATGGCCTGTACCCCAGCTCTTACATGCATAAATAAATAAAATCTTAAAAAAAAAAAAAAAGACAATTAGCCTGCCTTTTTGCCTAACTTCCCAGAACTGGTTCCTACTCCTAACTATTGCTGCCAGGACTCCCCAACCCCACAAACAGTTTCATTCAGCTCAAAAGCTTTGTGATCCAGATTTCACAGCTACTCCAGTAAGTCCAGGTCTCTGGTTCTTGCCCTTTCCAAAGAGAATGGTCATGAAGGAGGACTCCTTGCTCTGTGGGAATGGACTGAGTTTCACTGAGGTAATGGCAGATTGGAGTTCCAGGATCACTCTGGTTGGAGATAATTCACCTGGGTCCTGGGCCCTCAATTCCTCCAGAATGGGCACTTCTTGTCATTTCTTTATTAGGGAAGCAGAACACAGAAACTAGTTAAGAGGGTTCAGAGACCAGGCTGAGGAGAGCCCATACCACTCCCTTCCTCCAGCTTGACCAATAGCCTGCCACCCATGTGTACGCCCCTGCTCAAGCCTGAAACACCTGTGACCACCAGGTGACGCTAGTTCTCTGTATTTCCTTCCTGGCTTCCCTGCTGAGGACAGAAGGTGTCAGCCCCACAAGGAGTCAAATACCACCCATCCAGATCAGGATCAAGGAGGCCAGGACCCAAGGATCTGCACCAAAATCTTAGGAAGAAAAGTGATGAATTATATATTAATTATTCATGATAATTTTCTACTTCTTTGGGGTGGGGGTCAGGCCACTGTGCTGGCACTGGGGGTAGAATGTGAGTAATGCCACCTCGCTACAGGCTGTCCCCTCACTGCTCTGAAATCCATGACTTGAGAAAACAAAGTGAAGTGCCCAAGAGATTCAGACAAGGATGGAAAGAATCATAGGATAGACAGAGTGATAATCTCACAGTCAACACACCTCCAGGTTTCAGGTTCCTAACCTGGAACATGTGCTCCTGAGTATCCTCCTTCCACAAAAATCACCATACCCTAAACTAAGTCAAGTTCAGGCTACTGGGGCAAGGCCCAGACAGGTGGGTCAACAGTAGGACCAGTAAGGGAACACCAGCCTGGGAGCATGCAGACCGGGGTTCCAGTCAAGGTTCTCTGATAATTAGCTCTTAACTTGAGCAGGACCCTGGACCACTCTGGACCTCTGGTACAAAGATGGAGATGGGGTACACTCTTACCACATGCCCAAGGTTGTCCTAAATCCTGTAAATACATCATTTCACGTAATCCTCACAACATTTACCACAAGGTCTCTATTAATAATCTTTCTTAGAAGTGGAAAAAAAAAAAAAAGCTCAAATAGGAGTAAGCTATTAGTCCAATGTGAAAGTGCTCTTAAGTGATATGACTATGAATTGAGGGAGAGTTTGAATTCAGTCCCAGCCCACATGTCTAACCACTCACTACAGGACAGCTGTCTTTCGAAAACTAGAATCAAGTGACTGGAGATCACTAAAGTCCTTCCTACTTAGACCTTCTAAGATCCTGAAAGCTGACAATTCTCTGAAGGGTTGTGAAAGGGTTCACTTTTCATATCCCTTGAAGGCAATTCGGAAGCTTTGGCAAGTAGAAAAAACAGCAATATGGATTGAGGTTAGACCTCCGGTGGGACTTTCCAATTATTAGGTTGTGGAAAAAATGATTCAGGGGACAGAGGGGGGAACCCTGGAGTCTGAGACCAGAGAGCAGGGAGCTTAACAAGAAAGCCACCCCCTCCTCTCTCACCCGCACCCAATCCTGCCCCTCATTTTGATAAGGGCTGAAGATAATGCCGCGGAAGACAAGCAAGATTTTCTCTCGGGTTTTTTCTCTGTCTTGCCGGTGTGCGTGACGCGCGTGCCCACGCGCGAGATCGCTCGTGGTGCCGAGTGCACGCGTTTTTCGTGGAAGTGTCTGTATTTGGGGGCTCTTATGAGAGTGAGTCAGTGTCTGTCTCTCTTTGTCTCTTTATCTCTGTCAGTCTCCCGCCCCAGCCGGGGCTCTATCGCTGACTTTCTGACGCTATCTCTCACGGTTTCTCTTTGTCTCTCTCCATCTGTCCGTCTCTCCTGTAGGCTGTCTTCATCTCCCGTACCTCCGTTATCGCCTTTTTTCTCCTAAGCTCCTCCTCGGCCCGCTCCCCCGGCGCTGCTCTCCCTCGCCCCCTCCCCAGCCCCCGCCCGCGCTGCTCTCGCTCGCTCACACACTCTCTCTCTCTTTCGCTGTCTCTTACCGGCAGATTTATGGTCAGCCCAGGGCCTTTCATTGGCCAAGCGCTGACAGGACTTGATTTAACGCCGCCTCTCATTGGCTGAGCTTGACAGGCCGATTTACGAGTCTCTCTACGATTGGCCAAGGCGCCTAGGCCCTGATTTATGGCTCGGAGGCTGAGGGAAAGGAGGGGCGCAGTTGCGGGGTGAGGATGCCCCTCCTCTCGGCGCCGCTGCCGTCTCCCTCTCCCCGGCTTTCTCCTCTTACTCTCCCTCCCCTCAAGGAAATGCGCTCTCTCTACCTGTTCCTCCACCCCCTCCCTTTCATCCCTGGGGAGGGGAAGATGGGGTGCGGTGGTGATGGGAACCCAAGCTGAGGATAGTGTAAAGGGTAACATGAGGAGGAATCTGAGGGGCAAGAATGGGGATACAATGGGGAGAGAAGAGGAGATTGAAAAGGGAGAGAGGATACTGCGCAGAAGAGCAGAGGGCCAACTGAGGGTGGAAAGGGGTGAACAAAAAAGGCTGAAGAGAAAAGACTGAGGGAGAAAAAGGGGGAGGAAAGAGAGACTGAAAGGAGCGCATTTGAGGGAGCAAATGGACTGGAGCAGGAGATCAGGCCACTGAGAGTGGATTTTCAAACCTCACCATCCAGACTGAATTAAGAGATGGAAATTTCCTCCACAGACAATGGTTCTGAAAAAGAGGCTCAGAGAAGCAAAGACATAGCGAAAGGCCTGCTAGAGAGGTGAGAGGAGCAGGACAGGAGAACTAGAAGGTAATAGTGAAGAGGGAGAGAGAAGTCACGGAGAAGACAGAACCAAGGTTGGTTTTTGTCTGGGGGTGTGAGTGTGCTTGTGTGTGTGTGTGTATAATGGAACTAGTGAGACAAACTACTCCTCTCAGAGACCATGAGGACAAGTCAGGTGCCTTCCTCAGGAGATGGTCTGCTTCCTCAATGCTGCAGTAGGCTCCTCATTCCCTACACCTCACTCCTCCCCCTTGCCCATCTCCCCCAGTTAAATTTATGACTTCAGGGCTGGCCTTCAGGAATTAGGAATATTTATGCTTTCTTTGAGAGTAAAGTTTAGAAGGTGATAAATAAGGGGCCATGGTGGGGTGTGCAGCTGGGGGCTCCTATTTTTAGTGTGGTCACTTTCACAAGTCCCCCACCCCAACCAATTCTCTCTCATCCTGAGCCAGAGAAGGGAGCACTGAGGGAGGCCAGGAATGGGTTTCAGATATCAGGCAGAGTTAGATTCTCCTGGAGAGAGAGAGCCCCTCAGAGGACTGCAGAGTTCTGCAGCAGAAAGGATTGAAGGCAGATGGGGGAGGAACTTTCCAAACATCCTGGCATTCTTATAACCCCTAGAGTGCAGTTACAGTATTTCTGCAGATGAAGAGAAATGGGGAGAAGTCAGTTTCCCCTTCACCCCCCTAAGTTCAGTTGCTGAGCAATAGGGTAGAGGAGCCAGGAAATTCAGAGGCAGGTTTCTCTGGGAGCTTACGTCCCTCACAGGGAGAGGACTATTTGAAATCCCCACCTGCCATAACCCACAGCCTGGATCTCTGGGAAAGGAGACTGGGAACGTGGGGCTCTGGGCATCTCCTGGGCCTCTCAGCCCACCAACCTGTCCACCCCCACTGCTGGCTGTGAATTAAAAACAGCCAATAGTTCTTAATACTCCTTGCCCTGGGCCTCCAGGAAATGAGGGAGGGGGGGAGGATCTGCTCCCAGATCCACATGCTTTCTCCTGCCCTCAGTTCTAACAGCCTATCTGTGACCCCCAACTCAGTCTGAATGCCTGGGCTTGGGTAAATAGTGAACAAAGAGGGGGTCTATGGAAAAAAGGAGTCTAAAGAGAACAGAGAGAACTGGGGAAGAGCCCCTGCTTCCAACACACTGTGCCCACCATTTACTAAGGCCTTAGAAAGGAAGGCCACAGTACATGCATGCACACTACCACACACACACACACACCAAACTGTGCTGCCTAGTGTGGGAGAAGGGTGGGAGAGAAGGGTCTTGACTGGCCCTTTAAGAGCTACTTAGGGTCAGAAAGCCTGGGCTACACAGGGGGAAGGAGCTGATGTCAGAAGACGGATGGGCAGCAAGATGGGGATTGATGCTAATGGGGGAGTTAAAGCTAAGTACCCAGACACTCAGAGGGCAGAACTGCAGATCTGTCTTCCTTATGCTCACCCCCCACCCCTCCCCAAACCAAGGCTGTAAATCTGCCTTCTCAATTGGGGGAAGGGGGAATGAGGAAAACCAAGATGCTCTCTTCTCCCTTTTCCTGTTTTTTCCTTATAGTGCTGCCCCACTCGCCATTCTTTTGTCCTCTCCCAATTTCTTCTCCTAATCTACAACTTTTCCCACTAAAATTTCCAATTGTTGGCATTCCACTAGGAATCAGGTAATGTTTTCACCTTGTAGAAGTTTAAAAGGAAAATTACAAGTTCTCATCACAAGACTCCAGAGTGGGAATGGGTTGGCAGGATTGTAGTGTGAGACTGGAAAATCCCAGCTGCCTCAGTTTCTCTTCTCTCCACCCTCTTCTTGTTGGGAAGTAACTCTAGCAGCCTTCTTCCAGGACAATAAGGTGAAAGCAGGGAGAGATTTCAGGGCCTAGGAGATGGGACGGATGCAAGAGCTCCAGAGCTGGGCTTGTGGAGGCCTCTGACACACCAAGATTCTGGAAGGACTAGCAGGCCTCTGGAAGGCAGCAAGCGAAGCTGCAGGAGCTGTCCACCAAAAGATATATGGTCTAGTTTCTCGGAAACTCCTAGATCACACCATTCCCTCTCCTTGAGCACCACACCCTGCCTGCTGAGTAGAGACAACTTCAAGTCAATAGTCAATTTACTGTAAAGGCAGGGTCCTGTTTCTTAGTCTTCGCAGGAGGTGCTGGAGATCTCAGGCAAGAAGGCCCGTTACACTTGGGGAATTCTGTTTCTCCCTTTCTCCCTTTACTTCCAGGTGAGACTGTATCACCTGTCTTTCAGGACGCATAAGCATCCTTATCTCCATCTCTACTAATAATCAAGGCCTTTTTTTTTTTAAAGATTTATTTTTTATTCATATAAGTACAGGCCAGAAGGATGGGGGGGGGGGTGGTGGTGAGAAGATCCACCAGAGACAGAGTGGAGAGCAGATCAGGCATATGGACTGAAACACACTGCTGAGGGGAGCAGCAGGCAAGGCAGGAGAGGTCTGCTGCGCTGTGTGGGTCACCTCTCTGCCCAGAGGCAGAACTCGTGCTGCAGTGGCTGCGTTTTGCTTCACAGTGTATTTCTTAACCCACTGCACCACCAGGGGAGGGCCCAATCAAGGCCTTTTTTTGAGAAGTCCCTCTTCATCTCATCTGTTGCTATGCTAATCCTGAACTTTCTAGTCTTGGAAGCAATTGATACCTAAATGCTCCCTGGGTCTAAATCCTCCTTCAGTATCCATAAGAGAAAGACCCCCAAGACATCAATCTCTTCTCTTCCCTGCTCCCAAGTTTTCCTGGAGGGCATCCTCTGTTTACTGAATTTTCAGGTACCAGGGTGAGAGCAAGGATGGAGTGGGAAAAGGTGGGGGTTGTGAGAGGAGCCGGTGGAACCCGGGCTTCCAGTCTCCTAGCATCTGGCCAAACACTCCCTCCTGTCCAGGGAGGTCAGCCACTGCCCTCAGCCCTGGTCTCTGACTGCTTCTCTATCCTGGTGATAAATCCTGTCTTTGTCTCCCCTCCAACCCAAGCCCCAGGCGGCTGAGGGTCAGAGGCTGTGGGAGGGGTCAATGTGGAGGAGGGAGAGATGCAAGCAGAGTGGGAGGAGAAGATGGACAGGAGCAGCTGGGGAGCAGGCATGGGGGTGGGCAGTGAGGGGCTGGGGCCTCCTGATTCTACGGATCCTGACTGCACATTCCAGCAGGTCTGCATTTCAAGTGAGAAAGCCAGGATTCCTGAGATAGGGATATCTTAGGGGCTGGTCCCCAAGCGCCAGGAGTACTGGGAGAGGGGGTTTGGTGTGGGTTGCCCCAAAGAAGGGGCAGCTGGAAGAAATGGAGAATAAGAATATTGTGGGAATCATAGCTATCCCCACCACAGCCCCTTGCACACGCATTCCTCACATACGCACACAGACATGCACACAAACACACACACACACAAGATTTATGGCCCATCGGCAGGAGGGAGCCCAGGAGAGCCAGACTCCCCTTTGCCAAGCCCCTCCCCACATGCCTTCTCTTGCCGTGACTTTCCTGTCTCCATCTCTCCATTCTTTTTCTCTGCTCCCAGTCTTGCTTCTCTCTTTGTGTTGGTTCCCTTAATCTCCCAGTTTGTTATACTGGTTTTCTGCTTCCAGTTATTGCCTCTTTGTCTCTCAGTCAGTTTTCTCCTCTCATTGTACTTCTCCTTCCATCTTCCCGTCTCACACACACCTCCTTACACCACCACCCCCCCCCCCCTACTTTCTTGGCCTTCCCATCTGTTCTGCCTCTGTTGCTCTTTGGCCTAACCATCCCCTCACCTCACTCCCAAAGCCTCTGTTTGACCAAGGCTGACACAGTCAGGCTGCATGGAGGAATGAGAAGAGAAGAGGCTGGAGGTCTGGGATCATATGATATATGTAATGATATGGGATTGGGGGAGGGGGGGGACCAGGGAACTAGGAGAGAAACTCAACTTGGGGAGGAGCAGTGAAATGGGAAGGAAGAGTCATTAACAGAGAAAAGACACAGAAGGGTTAACACTAAAGAGAAAAGAGACTGCCTTTAAGTTTGGAGTCAGTCTGAAGGGGAGGAGCTAGAGGGCACCTGTGTCAGATACTGGGACTGGGACCCAGAGACAAGATTTGGAGACGCAGCCAGAAAACAAAGACGCCAAGTCCACCAGGCCCTCACCAGTCTAGGGCCTCTCATCTACGTGGGAGGGTCTCATAGACCTCTTTCTCTTCTGCAGTCTCAGTGCTGGTTCCCTCCACTTGCCTCCACCTACCATCTTCTCCTCCCCCAGGAAATGAAATCAGCTCTGGCTGTGCTGCCCTCAGCCCTGCTGATGGACTCTCCCATGGGTGAAGCAGAGGCCAAGCACCTCTGACCCACCCATTCATTCTCCAGTCTAGGAGCTGGGACTTAAGCGAGTCAGTACCCCAGAGAGGGAGTGGGAGGAGGCTGTACCAAGGCCTCTGTCTCCAGAACCTGGTGGGGGAAGAGGGGGAGCAGCAGCACTAGGGGGAGGAAGAAGAGCTGGAGGGGGGCACTTGAGGAAGAGGGCTTAAAGCACTAAATCACCCTGTGGGGGGGCTCTCTCTGCCAGAGCTCAGTGGGGTGGGGAAAGGATAGACATTTGGGAAGGGGGGAGAGAAGGATGGGGAATCACCACATCTGGCAGGCAGGTGTCTGGCACTGTTCAAGCAGGCTGCAGTCACTTTCCCCGCCAGAGGCAAGGAAGGGGGAGGGAAGGAGGGGCTTCCAGAGTCCCCTGGGAAAGAGAGAACAGCTCACAGACAGAGGCCCCAGTCAGAGAGAGACCAAGGGAGGGAGATAACAGGCTCTGCTGCCCAGTCTTTGCATCAAGCAGTGCTGGATGTGTCTGCTCAGGGTCCTGAAAGAAGACTGCTGGCTAGAGGGCTGGAAAGGCCAGGGCACCCGAGCTCCATTCCTAGCGGGAAACAGAAGCAGCAACACACGTTCAAATCAGGCCAGCATGGAAAACAAGCTCAGAGAATTCCAGATTTGAGAACTGGCTAGAACTGCATTCTCCATACCACCACTGATCAGCATCCTCAGTTCTCATGCTGACCCACAGCCACTCCCACTGTCCCCAGCCAGGGCGGAGGATGAGCAGGAAGATCAGGATGGTAAAACTGGACACTGCTTTTCCCCAACTCAGGCAAACGCTGACACCTAGCCCTCATCTGGCCTGTACTCCAACTGCAGGGGAGATACACCCAAGTGGTTTTTGGTTTTTTTTCCCCCTTTTCTTCTGTCTGATGAGGGTCTCCCAGGCACAGATGCCCATAGTTGAGGAACTTGATAGCCAGGTTCTCGGAGAAGAGTAGGCAAGACTGGACCACTATACCTTTTGGTCTAGATGGAGAGGCTTCTCCCACTCCTGTTACCTTCCTTCCCTGTCCTTTCCTACCTGAGGAATGGGTAGGCATCCCTCTGATGCCATCTCCTTTGCTTAATCCTGGAATCAGGGGCCTCCCTGGTGGCGCAGTGGGTTAAGCAACATAGGATGTAGCACACTGAAGCACGAGTTTTATCCCTGCTGCCTGCCAGGGAGGTGACCCACATGGCACAGCAGACCTCTCCTGACTTGCTTGCTGCTCCCCTCAGCAGTGTATTTCAGTTAATTTGCCTGTTCTGTTCCCCACTCCGTCTCTGGTGGATCCTCTCTCTCTCTCTCTCTCTCACACACACACGCATCCCCCCAACACCTCTGGCCTATCTATACCCCAGTTCTTGTATGCATAAATAAATCTTTAAAAAAAAAAAAGAATCCTGGAATCATAGGCCCATCTTTTGAGCAGTAGGGTGACTGAGGCGCCCCTTTCCATTGCAGTGTAGAAGTGGGCTTCCCACACTTGCCCCTCCTTAAAATTCTGCAGAGGAAGGGGGAAAGAAAACCAAAGCATTCTGTCGCCGCGGCAACCATAAAACCCCCAGCTAAATCCATCTTGTGAGCTCACTGCCCCATTAAGATGCAGGGCCAGGCTCTGCGCCAGCCCAGCCACATTCATTTGTGCGAATAAAGGTGGAGGGGGGGAGGGAAGCAGGCTCTGGAGGGACGGGGAAATGGTGAGAAGAGGTTATTTACACCACCGTCCTGACCTTCTGGAGCAGAGCTGGCTCCGATAAATAACCCGCTCAGCGCCATTTCAGAGCAGGAGTGGGAGGTGCAGGAAGGGAGCAGGGGCTGGAGGAGAGCCCCCACGCAGGTGCGTGTCTCTGGGTTACTAATGGCTGAGGCGGGAGCAGGCAGCTGGCTTTGGGGCTGATGGGGGGAAAATTCAGTTCCCTGGGACTCCCACTGAGAAAATACCATCCCCACCCCACCCCTGGCGCCAATTTCCAGGCGAGGGGACGGAGAGATGCCAAGGAGGCAAACAGCCCCCGTAAATTAGGGATTTGGGGGAGTCTCTGAGGTAGGAGGGAAGAAATATTATAAGATGGGGTGGGAGGGGCAGCTAGAGGAATAGGAGCAGCTGCCAAAAAGAGAGGAAGAGGAACAGAAACAACACACAAAGGCAGTTTGGAAAAAGAAATCTGTTTTATTCCTCTTTGCACAGAGCAGTCATACGAAGGTGGCGATCTCCTGACTCCACACAACTCTTCCACAAAAATGTCCCTCAAATATGCCCAGTTATCCACCCACCCCTCCTTCAGTCTTGGAGAACTGGCAGTTAATGGGTAGGGCTCAGTTAATGGCTGAGAACACTTAGGAAGGTTTTTTGAGGCATTTCTGTGGGAAGGTTTGGGTTCAAAGGGTGAGTGTTTCATCCTCCATCTTCCAGGGGAAAGCCAAACCCCAAAGGTTTTCTGAAAAAAGGTACCTCTCTCATCGACCCAGGGAGAGGGGAAGCGCCCAGGCCTACTGCCTGGATGTAAGGCTAAGGCAGAGAGAGGATAGGGTTAAGTATCAGATTGCAGACCCAAGGCAGAGGAGTGAAATCCATGTGGGGGAGCCAAGGGGATGGAGGGAGCCCAGAGGTCCAAGTCATAAATTCCACCCCCTCCCCATTTCTGAGCAGAAACTCTTCTTCCCAAGACTAGAATGGAGTTTTAGTTCAGTGACTGGCTTTGCTGCAGGGCACAGAAAGGACAAGCCAAGCAAAGAGCCCATGGATAGTAAAGGTGGACAGTTAAGGTAGCAGACCAAGAGACAGACACTCCTGCAAGGAACCACAGCAGTTCTGAAGCCAGAAGCCAGGACTGGGGTACAAAAATGCAGCTGTGACTGAAACACAGAACTTTAGAAGTCCTCTCCAATAACTTTAAATCACTGCTTGCTCCACCCTGTCCCCTGCCTATGAGTGCTTCCCAATCTTTTTTTCCAAGGCTGGAAAACAGGACAGTAAGAAGAAGTAGAGAAAATGCTGAAGCCAGAAGTGGGGTGGCAGCTGGGACTGGATATACCTCTTACTCCACCTCCACTCTTCCTATTGAGAATCTCCCTCCCCTGGATGGACATATGGGCTGTTGGGATGAAGGCCCGGGGGAAAGGCAAGGGAGGAACACACTCAGCACATTCTTTCTTCTGCTTTGATCTGAAGTATAGCTGCAGCAAAGGGCACAGAAGTTGAGGGGCAAATATGGGGTGGGGGGGGAGGGGGGGAAGGGAGGAGTGCCTGGAGCATAATCCATGCTCCTTCCTAGAAAGCAGGTACTCCCCCTGCTCTGTGTACAAGTCTCCTGGGAGCTTTACTCCCAGAACTGCAAAAAAGAGGAAGAACGATATGGGCAAAGGTGGGGGCAACCACAGACAGAATGGAGATTTAAGGATCTCTTGTGATCCCCGAGATGACCCTGAGAGCATCAGTTGGGGGATTAGATGAGAAGTCACAGCAGACATGTGGATTTTTTGAGGGGGTGAGGAGCCAGGAACAATGGGGTCTTCACCGAAGGAGTGACCACTTGATCTGTTCTTTGGCTGACTGCAGCACCTGCAGGGACAAGGGTGGCTTTGAGGGATCTGCTGGGCGGCAGGGCAGGGATGGGGATTGGGGCTCTCCTTCCCCTCACTTGCTTTCCCTGTCCTTAGAAGAATGGCAAAGAGAAAATCCCCAAGAATAGAGGGATGGGAAGAAGCTCTCTAAGGCCCTAGAGGACTGTCAGTTTGGGAAATTCCAAAAAAATTCAAATCCACTGGGGGGATGAAGAGAGAAGAGGTATACCTGGGAGGAAAGAAAAACAAAACAAAACTGGGGGTTACTGGACATGTTAATAAAAGGGGGTACTACATCCAGATGGACTTGTTGGTAAGACTTCCATGTGGATAGAAAACAGACCCCCTCCCTTAACCCCCACCTCCCATCAGGTAAACAAATCTATCTATCTGTAAAGTAGTAGGATGGATCTGTAGAACCTGCCTCTTCTGGAATATGCATTTTCAGCTCAGCCCTCATTTGAATAATAAGAGAATGAGAGAGTATGTGTGTGCACACACAGACCATCTGCTTAAGGCAAACCTCTGCTGGGGAATAAATCACTGAATGAGGCATCAGGCAGGGAGGATTTGAAGGGTACAGAGCAAGGCTCACAGCCACAGCTCACAGGAAACTGCCAGGAGTTGGGGTGGAGTAGGGAACATTTGGCTGTACTTGAGTCCCAGTTTTCTGGAATAATAGAGAGCCAAAGATGTGCCTTTAGTCTCATTCAGACTTGAAGGGTTGGGGTAGAATGCTATTCTAGACTCTTTAGTGACCAGTGCATCTAGTGAGGAAAAGGAAGAGAGTCATACCTGAGACACGGTCTGCTCCGTAAGGGGCACATCTTCACCCTACAGCAGAGAAACAAGCATTCAGCAGGGGAGAAAGCTGGAGTGAGACCTGACTGAAGCTTAGTAAGGGAAAAAGGAAGACCTGTTCCTTTAAACTGAAGCAAAGGGGGCCTCCCTGGTGGTGCAAGGGGTTAAGCACTGAAACATCCACAGCCACTGCAGCAGGAGCTAGATCCCCCACCAGGGAGGTGACCTCTCCTGCTCTAGCCAGCTGCTCCCCTCAGCAGTGTATTTCAGTCGATCTGCTTGTTGTTTCCCACTCTGTCTCTGGTGACTTCTCTCACCAACCCCTGCCACACCTCTGGCCTGTACCCCAGCTCTTGTATGCATAAATAAATAAATCTTTACTTCTTAGTTCCTTCTAGGGACCACTGCAACCATGATTTTATGTGGCCAGAGGACTGTGAACAAAAAAAGGGCCATTTTATCTATCCTAGTTTAAGGCATGAAGACTTTCTAAAGGACTAATTCCAAGTAATCAGCAGGTTATCTGATCCCCAACTTGGGTGTGGGGAGCTGACTCCCTAGTCACAAAAGACCTTCCCTGAATATCAATATCACTAGGGAAAGGATGAGGGGGAGCCAGGGGTAGTTTAATGGATCCCGCAAGGCCTGATGGGTAACGGCAGCATGTTAATTTGAAGAAATAAACTGCTGCAACAGCAGCCTGAGAAGGGGAAGGAGGGAGTTGATTTGGGGAGGGAGGGAAGCTCTCTCTTGCCACATAGAGACATATGTTAGAGGAGAAGATTAAACTATGCAAATGGAGCCCACAGCAGTTAAGGGAGAAGATTTCCCATTACCCAGCACTGTCAGCTTTCACTCTGTGGAGGTCAGAGCCGGAACATCTGTGAATGCTCTGACATTTCCACACCCCCACAATTTGCTAGTGGGTTCTCTCTGTACCCACCATTATCTTCCCAACAGACTTGTTGGAGTTTTTATGGCTAACTTGGACATCCCTTTCTGATATCACTGGCATCAAAGAGGATGTGGTTCTAGCAAGTAAGTACTTCCTAGTGAAGAGGTGTTGTCCTCAGTTAAGGAAGATTGTGAAAGACAAGAAGACATTGCTATGCCTCAGATGATGAGGATCCGTGCCCACAGAAGTATAAACCGACCTAAAGTCTGCTTATAATTTCAGAACTATTAATAATATTCTTTTATTTAATCACTGATTCAATTAGTATCGAAATATCCACTCTGTACAAAGACTATATGAGATGCTCAGTACCAGGTGAGAGGAAAAAATATATTCCTTTTGCTTTCTTTTTTTGAGACAATGAAAATTTGAAAGGGAAGCAGCTATATAGGTTCTATGAGCCCCACCCTTTACATGCATTCAGCAGGTCTGGCCCTAGAGGGTGAGTAGATGGGGGGATGTAAGGGAACACAGCCCTGCTTACCCTTAATGCCACCCGGTGTACCACTTGCTGGGGATCACTCTCTAAGATCACCCTACAAAGACAAAGAAGAGATGATCATTCATTCTGTCCTGGTAACTTACTTGGGGTGACTGGCCACTTGGCCCATTTACCCCACCCCCTCATCCCAGACACAGGAGGTCTAGGCAGCTCAGAGGAACTCACCCTCCATCTACGATTTCATCCACAGCCAAGAAGAGCCCTTCCATGTTCTCCAGCAGAGCTCGCTTTTCTACATTTTTCCTGAGTCCCCAAGAGAAGAGAAAAAACAGCTGTGTGTAAAAGAAATCCTAGATTATCTGAATCGGGGACTCTAAACTAGACTAATGAAGGATGAAGAAGTAAATAAAGTAAACAAGAACTTTTTAGTTAATTCCCTCTAAATCCTTTCCTGTACTTCATTTGCTGAGTAAGGATCAGGAATGTCAGGAAGGAGAGTGAAAAAAAAAAAATACAATCTCTGATTATTCAAGGGTCGATTATCCAGAGGTAATGCTTCTTTCCTACCTGCCATGATGTTGCTGTGATAAACATGGATATCAGCGGATAGGAAAAAAATAAATGTAGTGAAAACTCAACCTGGAGGTGGCAGAAGTATAAGGGCTTGAGTACAAACTATCCACACTCAAGCTCCAACAAGCCTTCTAGTCCTCTCTCCACTTGCCTGCCTCCCCCGCCCTCACCAGCTCTGCTTAGGCCTTGAAAAGAAGCCCAATGAGGGGGCTGGGAGTGGTCAGGACCCGCATCTACCGGCCTCAGATCCGGTGGTTGGTGCATGTGGCCACTCACATCCGTCAGTTTGACTCTTTCACTAGATCACCCGAAATGAAGTCTATTCATTCACCTGGCTAAGAAATAAATCATCCCCTTCCTGAGGAAATCTGAGCCATTCGCCCTGCTGATTTTGTGGGGCTGAGAGCGCCTGCTGTTCTGCTCCGGATGGCTGTCTGTACTGGGTTCACTTGGGAGCTGCTGGGGGAATGAAGTTCAGAGCCCTGGATGTTTTCAGAAAAAGGAGCTTATGTCTCTTCTCTTGCCCATCTCTATGGGAACAGAGGGCTGGTGGGGAGGTGGAAAGGGAGGAGAGGGTAAATGGCACACACATTCTTCCTGTTCTACAGAAGGGAGAACTAAGAGCTTGAGGTGAGAAAGAGAATCTCGCCTGCACATTTTCCTATGCTTGCCCTTTCCCTACCTCTAATGTAAAGAATGAAGCCCAGGAACACATCTTCAGAGTGCTTACAAGTCTGACAGGCCTACTGGAGAATATGAGAGCAGACACAGAGTTGAGGATTCGCTCCCTCCCAATTCCCTTCCTTAGGAAAATTATTCCACTGGAGGGACATACTGTCCATTCCATCCTCCCCATCAGTGCAAATCACTTGGAAATAATATGTCCAACTTCTCAAACTAAGCTGACTCCATAAGCTTCCACCAATTCCCCTACCAACTCCTGGGCCTGAAGAACTGACTTTTCTCCCAAACGGATGTCAGAAATGGCCTGCTCACCTCAGCATCTGGCTCAATGAGTCGAATAGGCAGTTCAGAACAGCCATGAGCATTAACTGTTGGGAGACAGAAGCAGCAAATAGGTAAGGGTCAATACCCTGAAAGCTGCTACCTGAAAATAAAACTCTATAGTTCATTAAACATCAAAAACACAGGCTTTCACAAAGGACCAAAAGCTTAAGAGTGAAACAGGAAGAGGACCTGTGGTTTCTCTACTATGTGATCCTACAATTTGAAGTCTCTGGCCACTGTTCAAACATAGCTTTCCTGTCTTTGTCCTCTACGTTTTGGCCAACTGTATATGTGCTATCTGGTGTCTTAGGAAGAGAAATCATTAACCAAGTAACAGCTGAGGTCAAAGAGCTAGTGAAAAGAACAAGGGCTTTGGAGTTAGACAGATCTGAGCTTAACCCCACTGAGCCATTTCCTAGAGGTATAGCCCAACCCTGGGGAAGTCGTTAGGTTGAGCCACATGAAATTACTACTTTTGTTTGTTTTTCTTAAAGATTTTATTTATTTTTGCATAGAAGAGCTGGGGTGTAGACCAGAGAGACCAGGGAGGTGAGAGGATTCACCAGAAACAGAGTGGGGAGCAGAACAGGTGGATCTACTGAAACACACTGCTGGGAGTGTGAGGGGAGCAGTGGGCAAGACAGGAGAGGTCTGCTGCACCAGGTGGGTTAGATCCCTGCGCAGGTATCAAGCTCAAGCCAGAGCTGATAGCATTGAGACTTAACCCCTAAGTCATCAGGGAGGCCTGAAACTACTACTTTTGTAGTTCAACAGTGGGCACATACAAGTTAGTTCACAGGTTTCATTTCTTCATCTGTAAAACAAGGGCACTAATGTCTACAACTCACAGAAGTTCTGTAAGGTTTAAACAGCAATGTACTTAGAAAGACTTACTTGAGCTGGTTCTCTCAAACTTGTATTTTTGCCTCAGATCACATGGGGTTTATTTTCAGTTGTCTATTGTCCTAGAAGTTTGCCACCTGAAGTAAACAGCCTTTCCTGCCTATAGGATGCAGATTAAGACTACACCCCAGTCTTCTCAAGTGACATAGACTGTGGCTTCAAAAAGACCTAGAATTCTGGTCTCCCTGGTGGTGCAGGGGTTAAAGTCTCAGTGCTGTCAAGCTACTGCCAGTCACTGCAGCATGAGTTCAATCCCCAGTCAGGGAGGGGACCCACATGGCACAGCAGTCATCTCCCATCTTGCCCGCTCAGCAGTGTATTTCAGTATATCTGCCTGTTCTGCTCCCCACTCTGTCTCTGGTAAATTCTTTCACCCCCTGCCTATACCCCAGTTCCATGCATAATTAAATCTTTAAAAATAAATAAATAAAAAGGCCCAGAATGCTGACTAACTGACCCAAACTTAGTCAGGTGTGGACCCTTCATAGCAGGAGCAAGCATCCCCCAACCATGACCAAAACTCAGAAATTCATCTTAAAAAACACTATCTAGGGAAGGTTACTGATATTATATGTTAATAAGTATTAAAACATAAGTGATAATTCCTACATTGAAATGTAAGATAGATCTGGGAAAAAAACTTTCAATCTAGGCTGATTCATCACTAGGTATGTTTGTGATGCCACAGGGATCTTTGACAACGTCATTAGGTTGGGCAGAAGCCAGAGGGTCACTGTAGCCCTGGGGCCAGAACCAGTAACTGTGTCTTGCCTGTGGTCTAGAAGGTAGGATTAGAAAGAGCAAAGGGTAGAGATTCTCACCTCATTTTCATAAGAGCTGCCAATCACATAGAAATAGAGATCGATACTGCTTTTGTAGACCACCGTCAGGCCTTCCAAGAGGGCAATTTCACCTGGGGGTGGAGGGAATAAAAGGTGGAAACAGTGGGTAGCCTGACACAAGGAAGGACAGAAGGAGTTACCGTAACTCCTGGTTATCTAGCTGTTTTGGGCTGAGGTAAGGGAGGTCATGATGATGCCCCCCAAGACAGAAGTTGACCTGCTTTATCTTTCTGGGTGGAGGTGAAAGTATCTACTTGGGGAAGTCTAAATGTATCTTCTCTTCTAACCACCCTCCCCCACTACCCTTATTTCCCTCCTTTTGTATGAGACAGGATACTAGTCGATCCTTCGGAGGTGAAAATGCAGAGCGGTCACCTTTACAGACTTCCATTTACCTGCCCTAATGGATGCGGTACAATAAGCAGAGCTGCAGTTAAATTTGTCAAGTGAGGCTCATAAATCCAGGGACTAGACAGGTAGCTAACAGCCAACCTTCCAGCACGGTATTCCCGCGTGAGGTACACTCACCTCCCCATTACATTTCTGAAGAGTTTATTATATGAGGGGAGGAGGAAAAAAGAGAAAAAGGAGGCAGTCATTTTATCCTCTCTCTATAGTCCTGCTGCCCCCCTCTCCCCCAACACAGGGAACAGTGAAAGGAAAACGACCTACTGTCAGTCCGATGGGTCTTGTTGAAAATGTTCTTCTCAAAGGCCTTTTGCTCCTTGACACTGGGGTAGGTGTCGTCATAGTACTGGTCAGAGGGAAAGGAGACGGGTTCAGTCATTAGAGCCCAGGGCCCAGAATGATTAGCGACTGTTTTGCCCTAGATCTCTGCCTCTCTCCTTCAAGGCACAGGGTGGGAGAGAAATATTAACACGAAGGAAGAACTGTAGAGGCAGGGAATGGACACTGAGCAATTGAATATGCCCCTGCCGCCAAAGAAAAGTTTAAAGGCCCTGCTATAAGCAGCTCCTCGTATTTCTAAAACTGAAGGCAGAGGCCTGCATGCCTTCTGATGAGGCTCTTCCTCTGTGTGCATTGCAGGAGAGCAAGCCTTCTCAAGCGCGTCTAGGAGCTACTCCACGTCAGGGTGTAGTGCTGAAGAATACAAAAGGCACTAACTAGCAGCACAGAACAGATCCTCATTCATTGGATTGAGTTGAGGAACAGGGAAAGGCTGCAAAAATCTCCTGCAAAGAATGGCAAAGGCTTTCTTACATCTTAGCTTTCCTTTCTACCAACTGAAAGAAGCAGGAGGCAACTGGCACATTGCTGAGCATACTCCCGAGCTCTCCCTGGCAAGGGGGCGGAGATGCGGGCTGCTAAATGGCTCTGCTCTTTAGGGGCTAATCCGTCGCAGTCAGCTGAAGACCTATGACAGGTCTGGCATTTAGTAACTGGATAACTGTTTCAAAAGGTGTCCTGCATAGTTACATCCAATTACAGGGAGGAACAGCTGGTGAATTCTAAACTAATCTCTACCTGCTGATTGATTTATGCTATGCTCACTCGGAGTTAATACACCAGGGACAGAAAAAAATCTCTAGAGGAGGGGGAGAATACGGCAGGAGAGGAGAAGGGTTGTCCTTTCTCCTCTCTTTCAACAGATCCAAAGTTAGAAACATCACACTGGGAAAGTCAGGAGAGACTGGTGGTGACTGCAAACCTAGGGCTGGAAGCCTGGAACTGCACGAGAATTCCCTGGAAAAACCCTGGCTGGGTGACAGGTAGAATGGAAAGGGAACAGGGATGATGGGTGTGGGCAACCTGCTTCTCACATCTAGATGCTTTGTTCAGAAAGCAACGTTCCCAAGCTTTTCTGCTCTGACGCGGATAACGAAGGAGATCAAAGCAGGGAAACAGGGCCACTAAGAGACGAGAGCAGTTTAGGTTTTATCTGAAGTAGTCATGGGACAATGGAAGAATTCTCAAAATCATACTACTAAGGGACTATGAGTTAAATTCAAACCTCAGAGCAAGTCTTTGTCTTGTTCCTAATTGGGATCTCACCTTGGCAAAAAGTCGATCTCCATCATTGTCCAGAATCAGGATGGCTTTGACAGTATACAAGGAGGGTTCCTGAAGAGACATGAAAAACACCTTTAGTCCTGGCTGCCGTCACCTGGCAAATCAGATTCCTGCCCCCGTCCCTCTGAGGATGCAAGGGGATTGCAGAGGTGACTCTGTACACATCCCCTAGTCCAACTGGTTCAGATTTTGACATTTCCCACTGAGAATGAGCACCTGGTGAATGAACCAGATTGAAATGAGGAAGGGGACACTCAACAAAGGACTCCAAAGCAGCGTCAGTTCTCTGAGCCTGACGCAGATAGAGGGCTAGATCAAGGTAGGTCCTGCTGTTATTTCCAAATATTATGCCACAGTTATTTTCCAAATTACCCTCCGTCCCTGGTCTCCCAAGCACAGGTGGGGATGGAATGTGACCAGATTAATTAATGGGTCTTGCACGTTGGAAAATAGGGTTGAATGCCCCAGTGTACTTAGAAGTTTCTGCAATCCTAATGCAGTATCAGTGCAGAGGCATAAAGCTAGCTGCTCTGAACCACCCACACACTGAACAGAGAGAAATGAGCAAGTGAGAGTGTGAATGTGCACGCATACACGCCCCACTTCTGCATGCAGCCCGGTGAGACATCCCTTTCCCAAGATTTCCCCTACAACCCTAATTCCTCTACTACACCCCCAGTGACACCATTTAACTTGCAGACTAACCTGACTAAAAACTAACCTGAATTTATTTCACTACCACAAATTGAACTTGAAGGATACTAGCGCTCTTAAACCAACCACACTTTAGCCTCAGTGGTTACACTTAAACACAGACAACTACAAAGCAAAAAGTTCTTCTACTCCTGCAACTTCTAGGGAACCAAGAGAACAAAGGGGAGGGAGAGGAGGAAAGCACACGTGTGTGTGTGTGTGTGTGTGTGCATGCAGACTCGCCTTCTCTGGCTTGCTAATCAATCTCACCTACCATATCCCTCTCTTACTCAGTGACAAGGCTGTTGCTTTGAGGCCTCCCTTTCCTGGCTTTACACAGGAAACCCACAACCCTCACAGGGGCCAAACACATTTTCCAAGCATGTGTTTAACAAAGGCCCGCCCAAGAATGAGGAAAGAATCATTGCCAGGCAGCCCTGCTGCTCCTACACAGGTAACCTGCCCTGTGAGGCTCCAGGAGGTTTATGGTTCTGTGAAAGTATCAACCTGAGCTTGGGGACTTAAGAATGAGAGTAAAGGGAACTTGGTCTTTTGAAAACAAGAGAGATGATGCTTCTCCCCACTTGATTCTTTGGAACAGTGATGTCTATGCTTTGCTGTCTGATTTATCCCAAGTGTTGAGAAGAATGCCTGCCACGAATTAAACTCTTAATATTTGTCGCGCAATTAAGAGAACAAACGACATTTAAAAATAAAGTAAATGCATCACCATGCAAGAAGCATGCAGAGGACCCTCTTAGGACGAGAAAACCACACAGAAGTGGGTTTTCTGGTGTTGCCACTTCGGGTGACATTACTACCAACTTATCCTTCTCTGATAAACATTTCTTACAGATGCCCACCTTTACACATTACTCTCTTAAATATTCTCTCAAACTAAGGAACTCTGCATAGCAGAGAGAAAGAGTTATCATCTAAAAGGTCGCAAACAGAAGCAGCTTTCCTAACTGCTAATTCCCCACAGAAAGATCTTCCTATAAAGCAACTTGGATCTTCGATTCACCAAAAGGGAGATACAATGGGAATGAGCTTCCTTGGTAGGGGAAGGAGATTTAGGAGACATCATTTTCCCCACACCTTTCCCCCAAGCAGTCTTTGACTCTGTTCCTCTAATCACATTCACAGTGACCTCAGAGAGCTTCCTAATGGTGTGCACTGGGCACTGGTGTAGCATAGGTAACTGGTTCTTGCGGTCAGTCTGGCATCCCTGGAAAGAATGGGATCTCAAAGAGAAGAAAAGCCCTGTGGTCTCTGGCCAACGAAGAGTCAGAAATGTCCTCTGTGGCCAGTGGGTATGAATGTCCTCTGTGGCCAGCAAGAAGAGACACAGGATGCCTGGGTCCTGCCCTGGGTTCTTGTCACTGGCTTCCTCCAGGATGTTATCTAGAAATGGAAACATGGCTTTGGCTGGGAAGGATAAGAGACAGTCAAAGGAGACAAGAAGACCAGATCTGATTTATTACAATGCTGGAAAGGGGAAGGCGGTACCAGAGAGAAGGCTAGTGACTTCAGGCTTCCAAAGGAATAATCACACTAAGGAAAGCTGAGACTCTGGGAAAGAGCGTCCAGGCTGCTTTAATTCTCCACTCTGCCACAGCTGAAGCTAGCAGCTTCTCCTTTACTTCTCCTGCCACCTCCTGACTGCAGCTGGTTCCACTAGCCTGGGGCGTTTATCTCTCAGGAATGGGGCGGGCCAGGAGTCCTCTCTTACCATAAAACCTGCCAGTTTAAAGGCCCCAGAAGCCATTACTGATAATGTAATTTCATTTTAAGTTTTTGCAAAGGGCAAGTTTATAAATAACTCCCAGATATTGAGAAATGGGCTTTCTGGACAATGGACAAGGTTGACCTTGCAGCACATTAAATGCTGATTACTGAGAAAAACCCTACCAGCTTAGGCCCATGTTCAAATGATTTTTAAAAGATCTATTCTTCCCTCCCACATGGGTAGCTGCTAGAAAGCTTTCGAGACAAAGTTCTGTGATGCACTGACTTTCAGAGAGCCACAGCCTGAGTGTATAACAGAACTTCACCTCAAATGCTAATGGTGCCTGGAAATGATGTGTAGGCAGATTGGTTTGTGGGAGGTTGGTGGCTCAGGTAAGGTTTTCATGTAAATTTTTATTATCAAGAAAATTTTTATTATCAAGAAACAACACTGAACAAGCAACTGGACTGCTGCAAACAACTCTCTGGTCTCAATCAGGGCTTCTAAATCCGAGTATAAAAAAAATCAGCATCTCCCAGTATCCCCTCCCCCAGCACATAGAAGACTAGAGAGGGAGCATCATTCCTAGTGCTGCCCCCTGTGGGCCTTTGGGTGACCTGCAGCCTCCTCAGGATTAGTCCTTAGCAAAAATACTTCAAAGGCAGTTTTGGATAAAAGTTCTCCATTTGTGTGTCTTATAAATCTAACTAGGAGAGATGGGCTATGAAAAAGCACTGAATTAAGCCTATTCACAATGTATCTAGTAAGGGAACACTCTGGAGTCAGATGGTGATATGCAGGAGAGTGTGTTTAGAGCAGGTAGACAGGATATGTGAGAGGTATGACTAAATTACTTTGATTCATGGGGTGGGAGTAGAAAGCAGCAAGAATCCTTTGTAGACTTAGAAGATGTTATCCACAGAGCTGAGGGAACACAAATAAGAATCCAGTGGAATTCCTAGAAAGTTTTCACTCCCCACTTAGAGAGAAGTCTTGATGGCCAGGCCAAGGTAGTATACCCTAGAAAGAATCAGGTAGAAACAAGATGCGCTTCCCTCAACCCTATTTATAAATAATACCAAGTGTTTCTGTTGGCTTGTATCTGGGCAAGTTTCTTCTTCTCTTTTCCTTTCTTCTAATAAACCCAACAAATAAATAAATAAACCAAGACATGTATTTTTCTTCCTGACTGCCAACTTCTTTATAATAAAAAGCTCTTTTGGGGGTTGACGGCTCCAATTATCAGGCATCAGCCTGAAGACTTCAGATGAAAAGAAAAGAAGAATTAGCTAAATGCTATGACAGGGAAGAGCAGTTTTCACATACTGACAAGGGTCTGCTTAGTTGGATTTAGTTGGATATAAGCAGCACAGCTCAGGAAAGAACAGGAAATAGGGGCCTCCCTGGTGGCACCAAGAGTTAAAGATGCAGCGCTATCCACTATCACCAGCCACTCCTCCAGCCACTACGGCATGAGTTCAATCCTCAGCCAGGGAGATGACCCATATGGCGTAGCAGACTTCTACTGTCTTGCCCGCTGCTCCCCTCAGCAGTGTATTTCAGCTGATCCACCTGTTCTGCTCCCCACTCTGTCTCTGGTGAATCCTCTCACTCCTCCCCCCAAACCTCTGGCCTACACCCTAGCTCTTGTATGCATAAATAATTAAAAAAAAAAAAAAAGGAGCCACAGGTACCACAGAACAGTACATAGCTACACAGGTGACATGAGAGCACAGGTTGGTTATAAAGAAGAAACTAAACTCATATCTTAGGAAGGAAGAACTGAAGGCAGGAAGAGAGTCCCTAGAAAGAATTTTCCTATCACATACAAAATGTGACAGCACAGTCACCGAGACTTCTAACACTACAGAAGAAAATCTCCCTAAACTCCTAAAATGTTTTATAGTCCTTGTGTTATAGTTTGGATCAGCCATTAACTGCAGTTTTACCTTTCTCTGGGACTCAGCTTCCTCATTGGAGAAATGAAGCTGACCTACGTCAGTTAAGGTTAATACTTTTTTTGAGTTACAGCAGACCCCTCTGATAAGCTGGTGAAATCTATGGATCTTGTTACTACAAAAATACACATTCACAAATTTTTATGATTTCAAGGGGGGGGTTCATAGTCCTAGGTTTAGAATTAAATGAGAGTGCCTCTGAAGGCAATATTAAGATGGTATAGGGAGGAGAGGGAAAAAGGGGGAAATGCGTGTTACTTTTGTAAATCATTCACTCTCCTCTGCCTGGCACCAAGTAATGACTTCAATAAATACGTGTGGCCTTCATAAATTAATAAATCTGATCAAGAAAACTAACACAGCCAGCAGGGGGAGCAAAGGTCAGTTCCACACCTCGGCAGCTTCTGATGACTAAATTTGGTGGCAGTGAGATAATGAAGACAAAGAAAACAAGTCCCAAGCTTTTCAGGAACACAAAGCCTTAGGAACTTTCTTAAAACTCAGACAGTCTACTGCTAGAGAATTTTTTGCCCAGGGGTCAAACAGAATCTAACTCTTCAACTACCATGGAAATGAAAGTGACAGTAATGGGGGACAAAACAAGCAGCGCTGCAGGGAAGAAGGGTGAACTGACCAAGCAGAAGGCAGAGTGCTCTACAGCTGAGGTCTGGGAACACGAGAACGTGCAGCCTTCCCAGTCTGGTAATCCAGGAGCCCTTATTTAAACATCTCTCAGCACAGGGAAAAATCAAATGGGGCTAGATCCATTTCTTGTAAGTCCTCCGTTATGATCGGTATCAGAACTTATTCCCTACCTCCCCCATCTGCTTTTGAAAACAAAAGGCTAATATCCAAAAGACTGAATTCATAACCACTGTGTTCATCTTTCAGTCTATTTGCTCCCCTACATCAACCTGAGGCAGAATTGCTGCCTCTTCTTTAGTTTCAGTTTCCTTCGAAAAAACAAATAACAGAAAAGGAGTTGGAGAAACCTGGTAGACAGAACTATCCAGAATGACTGAAGATGGGCATATCTGCCTTGATAGTGAGAAAATTTTAGAAGCTAAATCAGGAGCCACAGACTTCATCTGCAGCATGTATTACTTAGGCGACATAACAGGAGAGAGTTCCCAAAGAGACGGGGAGGAGGTGACATAGGCTAGGGCATTAAGGATAGGAAAAGTCCTCTAATAATTTGATCTGAGAGAAGGACTACTCTGTGTGGAATCAGGGAACACCGACTGTGAGAGGGCCCTTGTGAGTACAGGTATCTTATTATGTGCATGGACCCAACTTCCCACTGTATCAGAAGGGGCCCGTGGGATCTGCTTCCACCTTCCTAATTACTCTAGCACAAGCAGGTGGGTAGGCATTGACCCCTTATTCCTGTTCTAGCCTCTGTTTACTTTTCCCGTTCTCCTTTTCATAACTGGCTTTACTGTTAACATCCTGACTAGTCAAGTCATGTTGATGGAGTAAGGTAGCAAATATCTAGATGCAAAAAGATTGTAAATTGCCGCTAGGCCCGCTCAAATATCTGGATAATTGCATTCATCCTTGGCTTCCCAGAGAAGGCCTGGCTTCTCAAGGGTCTGGCTTTCTTCACATGGAGACCTCCTCCTCCTCTTTTGACCATGTGACAGCTCCCCTAGACCTTCAATATAATTTATACCTTGCCAGGGACCAACTCTTTCCCACCACTGTGAAGGAGAGGGAAAATATATATATAAATACGTCGGAAATCTATAACGAGCTCTTCTTGGAGGGCAAGACATGGGGAGAGTTAGAAGCAGCGTCAATTGCTCTTTGGGGGTTTTAGTTCAAGCCAAGGTCTGCTTCCAGCAATCAACCATTAAAACAAGCCGGCCAGAGTAACAGCACAGTTTATTCTGATCATTTAATTTGAAGTGTCAATAAATTAAACTTCAATCAATTAAACTAGGTGTGCAATAACCCAGATGGACACCCCGACACCAACATAATCACAATAAAAATTTTTATGGCTGCCAGGGACCTCACCGGGGGCAGTGCTGGCACAGCTCGCGCCCTAGCTGAGAAATATATCTCCACAGTGCAGGAATGAGGAGATTGCTTCTCCTAACGAAATGGAGGGGCCAGGCACCAGCAAGGACGCAGCTGGGAGAGGGGCACAGGGGACTGCCAGAACGAGATGGGAGTGCTTTGGGGGCTTAATGTAATTGATACCTTTGCCCAGAGCAGGGGGAGGGGGCGTTCAGGCCAAGTACCTATACCGTTAGTGCCAAAGGAATTTAACAAAAGCCCCATTAAGATGATTCAGGAAGCAAAGGCCACAGAGCAACATCAACCTTTAAGAGTCACTGATGTATTCTACATAGTTTTCATTGCCAAATACACCAACACTCTTCTGCACTTTGGGTGTCCTGATTTTTGAATGAGGCTGAGTTCAAGATTTGGTCATTGCTTTAGGATAAAAAAGTTATCAAGCGAAGAAGAAAGACAGAATTAAGAGGTCTAGTCCATAAAGCATTGGAAAAGTACTCAGAAAAATGAGTCTAGACAGAATTAGGAAAAATGAAATCTACAAGGAAAGATTAAGGATCTAGAGTGCTGGAGTAATTCAGCTTGGAGGAAAACAGGAGAGGGAAGGAAGGAAGGAAGGAAGGAAGGAA
>JAGFMF010011636.1:294569-321689 GCA_019455555.1 Galemys pyrenaicus
AAGGAAGGAAGGAAGGAAGGAAGGAAGGAAGGAAGGAAGGAAGGAAGGAAGGAAGGAAGGAAGGAAGGAAGGAAGGAAGGAAGGGCTAAGTCATTATCTCTAAGACTCTCTAGGTTATTAATGTAGAATGGTGACCTGCAGAGATCTTGCTCCATTCATAACCAAAAAAGAGAGAACCAGCAGAAAAAAGCAGGAGAGGAAATAAAATCTAAAGATGCAGGCTGGAAGCATTATTACTGAACACTAGGAATGAAGAAGCATCTCATTTCTTGGGGACTACATGAAGATATGAAAAAAGGCAAATTTGCTTGAAAGTCGAGGTTGGATTACTTAATTCAAGAAAGAAAGGTGACCCACTGTAAACTACCTAAATGAAGGGAACTTACTGGTATTTAGACATTCCCATAATCAGATCAAATTTCAACTGATGGTTCTTCCCCCTCTAGCTTATCATAACGTCCCTTCTTCTCAATAGCCTATCCGATGTGCCTTGTAGAAGTGAGGCTAAAAATATGCTTTGATAAGATTTCCCCAGAGGTCCAGCCAAACCAGGAAATGGAAATGTGAAAGGTGGAAACCTAAAGGAACTTTAGAAGGTGTCTGCCCTCTCCACAGAGTGGCTTGTTAAAAACTACCCATGTACAGCAAACTCCTTACTTAGTTCTCATGAGATAGTTAAGGTATCAGGAATTCCTCAAAATTTGCATAATGAAGAAGACCACCTAAGATTCAGGAGATGCTCTCTCTCTCCAGTCATCCTGGCTGTTGCTCTTGGCTGGGATCTGTACCATACCTAAGGCAAGAAGATGGTGATCACAAAGAAAAGGAAAAAGTCACAGGAGTCCATCAACTCTAGGTTCCAAATTATGAAAAGTGAACAATATGTGCCTGGGTACAAGCAGATTCTGAAGGCAACAACACAAGGCAAAGCAAAACTGCTCATCCCTGCCTACTGCCCAGCCTCGAGGGAGTACTACACTGGCCAAAAGTGTTGTCCATCACTACAGTGGCAACATCAAACTGGGCACTGCATGTGGGAAATACTAGAGTATGAACACAGCCTATCACTGATCAAGTGATTCAGTTATTACTAGAAGCAGACCAGACCAGACTAGTAAAAAGGAAATCATGCAAAATTTTCTTTTAATAAAACTGGCCATAGGATTTTTAAAAAGAATAGATAAATATTCAGGAGGTGCTGCTGAGTAGACAGAGGAGGGGATGAAACAAAAAGGAGCAGTGAGAAAGTATGATTTTAAACCAGCTGGAGTTATATTTTGTGTGCTAATATGTTGAGGGTAATGAGAAGAAAAATTTTAATTTAGGAAATATCACCTGATCCTCAACTATGGTTCCTCCTCTGGAGCACTGAATACTGAATGTTATTTAAATGCTTATTTTCTCATTTCTCCTGAGGCTGATGAAAAGTAGTGACACTGTGGACAGAGGAGGGAAAATGATTCATTACATACAATGAATGTCTTAGGACATTAGGCCTTTATTCTCCCCTGGAATTCCAGCAAAGAAAGGCTAGAGTGATGAGAAACGTGTATGAATTCTTAACTGGGGGTGTAAAATTGTATTAAGCAAAAAAAAAAAAAAAAATGTTGGAAGGACAAAGAGAAAGAAAAATACTAGCTTAGTATCTTAAGAACTCTAGATGACAGCAGAAGAATTGATACCTGTTGGTACTTTGGCCCTAACAAAAACTTTATATAATGAGGGCTGAAGGTCAATTTTACATATTGAAGAAATGGAAAAACCTCAATAAGCCTGGGAGCATGAGGAATCAAAATCTATTCTTAGTTTTGACATGTGCTTCCAACTTCTTTTCCCTGCACTTTGGTTTTCCCTAGCCCCCTTACATAGGTTCCTCATGACAAAAAAGAACCAGTATGATTTTTAAAGCAAAGTTCAGGGGCCTCCTGGTGGTGCAAGGGGTTGAGAGCCACACTATGGGGCTTCTGCAGCCTCACAACTGCAGAGCAAGTTCAATCCCCAGCCAGAGAGGGGACCCACATGGCGCAGCCGAACTCTCCTGCATTGCCCACTGCTTCCCTTAGCAGTGTATTTCAGTAGATCCATCTGTTCTGCTCCCCGCTCTGTCCCTAGTGAATCCTCTCATCCCCCACATCTCTGGCCTATACCCCAGCTCTTGTATGCATAAAACAAATAAAATCTTAAAAAAAAAAAAAAGCAAAGTTCTGGAGAATGTGACCAGGTTAGCAAGAGTCTGTGAATGCATCTTAGGTATATATTATACTGGATATAAGTAAGAAGCAGGCTGAGAAAGCTGAGACTAAGAACTGAGGTAAGAGAAAGTATAAGGAGGCTTCACATATAACTCCCTCAACTCATCACTACACACAGACCCTTGTTAAAAGTACCCTCCAAGTATCGCCTCCCCATCTCCTTTACCACTAAGCAGGCTCCCTTCTAGACAGATGAAGGAAGCAGTCTAACAATTTATAAAAACTTCTAAAGAAACTAATTTTCTAGAATTTATCCTACTCTGTTAACTGGTTAAGAATATTGGTTGGGCCCTGCTCATGGCCTAGGGATAAAGCATCAGTGCTATCACTGCTATGGCCTGAGTTCCACCCCCAGCCAGGGAGCTAACCCACATATGGTCCAACAGACCTCTCCTGTCCCACCTGCTGTTGTCCCACCTCTTAGCAGTGTATTTCAGTAGAGCTCCCTTTTCTGCTCCCCACTCTGTCTCTGGTGAATCCTCTCTCACACACACACCCCACCTCCTCCCACCACACCTCAGGCCTAGACCCCAGTTCTTGCATGTATAAATGAATTTTTAACTTCTTGGTACAGAAATTATCTTATAAAAATTTATTCATAGTTTAAGCTTTCTAACTAGACTTGACCAAACTGTAAGATGAGAAAAGAATTATCTTGTCATTTTTGAAAGAGCAAAGTTCTCTTTTATTTGATGACCTAGTGTGTACATGTATTAAGGCTGAAAGAAGAGGGAAGAGCCTAAAGTCCAAGGAAGGAGGTCTAAGGATCATAATGCACACCTTCAGTCACCAAAATTTTATATAGAGTTAGCATTTCAGATCCTAAAATAAGAATTTCTGAAATCTAAATGAGGAGAGGAAAAATAAATGAGAGGAGAGCAAAACAGATAGAAGGAGTCTGGAAAAACAGCACACAATCCATGCTGAATCTATCAAATATTCCAGAATTTTGATGTAATACTGACTCTTCATCATGACAGACCTGACTAGGACTACTAGGGAAAGGAGTAAAAAGAAAATCGTTTTTTGAAGGAAATGGAACAGGGAATGCTCAACGGAGAGTCAAACTGTGACAACCATCAGGAAGAGCCCCCACTCCATCATTTCAATTTGAAGCAAGTCAGGAAGTTCGGGGAGTATCAGCATATCATCACAATCGTCAGCATTAGGGGGAACCCGAAGGGCCCCGATCCAGTACGCATACGATCCTGTATGTTCGAAAGATTCCATGTACTCCCTTCAACTTTCACAAACTCTACCCTCTGCCGCAGAGCTTCCTACTCTAAACCGAGGCTTGTGCTACTGCACTAGGCCACACACTTATTCCAGGATCCGCCAGAATCTTCAGTCCCCAAGGAGTACCCCGAACCCCGTTCCTCCCCACTCCCGGTCGGGCTGAACCCTGACTCCCGATCCCACTGGACACCACAGCATCTCGGTTGCCCCTCCGGCTCCTACCAAAATCAGCGCCTCCATCTTGCCCCGCAGCTGGTGCCGACGTGGAGCCGCAAAAGCAACGCCGCCACTGATTGGCTCTACGTCCTTACTAGTGTCCGCCCAGGATGGAGATTATTGGACTGTGCTGTGCCAACTATTGCTCTATTAACCAATCAGTGTACCACATTGCTAAGAGAAAGCAAAGTGTCCAACCAGAAGGCGAACTTATTTGATTGTCAGTTAAAACATTCAATAAAATGACAAAACCTCACGACTGAATGGGGCGGGAGGGTCAGTAAGGCGGGGTTGTTTCCATAGGGAACAGAGGAAGCGATTATTAATTTTCGATTGGCTGGGCGGAAGGCACGTGACATTATCGTCTTAATTTAGCAACTTTGATCCGCACTGCCTTTAGGGGGCGTTATGTCTCCTTCACCTTTAACATTGACAGCTCACTGTTGGCATCCTACCACAAACTCCTTTCCAAGAGTTCCCATTGAGTTCCTCGTATACAAGGTTGCTTTGGCAAACGCTGCTAGTGTTAGACTCACTCAGGTCATTTCAGCATCTCACAGAAAGTATGCGAAACGGTAGAGTAAAGCCAAGAGATGCTCAGCCTGTTAATTAGAATTATGATAGCTAGATAAACCAAAGCTGTCGGAAATTTACTGCTACACTAACAATTTGCCCAGTGTGCATGCCAGGCTTTGCTTGGGTCCAGGGAAGGACAGGAAGCCAGTGAGCTTCTGAAAGTTGATTTTCTTTAATCAGATGTGAAATGGGATGTTAGAGGTTTGGAGTCCAAAGAGGACCCAAATGGGGGACAGGAGGGGTAGGATAAGGAAGGATTTAGGGAACAGAGTCTGTGGTTTTCCAGCAGGGACAAGCTGTTGCAAAACGAAAAGAGAAGTATACTAAATGCAAGGATTTCACAATAGGGAGGAGTTTGGGTGAAGATTAACTTTCCTCAGCCCCTTTAGTTCCTTGGTTCCTGACATCTTCCAGGAACACCTTCTAACGTCTTACATTGTCCCCCAAAGGAATTTTTTTTTTAACCAAGTGTGTCTAAGAAGAGCATCCAGACCTACCCAGGAATTTTTTCTAATGATTTCATAGTAGCGAGAGGGCCTAAGCGAAAAGTATGAAACAATACAAAGCAAACCACAGAACTATGCTATGAAGGAAGGTATGTGATTGTTTGGTGACGTTCCAGATAACAAATCTCCTAACTGGATTAAAGAAGGATTTACCTTTTATTCTGAATGGGCAGTTATTCAAATATTTAGCTTTGTGCCTGGTATCATAAAGTTTCCCTTGACAGTTTAATGATAATACATTTATTAACAACTATATGCGAGGGACAGTGCTGAATCTTTGAATACGTTATGTAAAATATTTTTTTAGAATTTATTTATTTAGGCCAGAGGTACAAGAGGGTAAGAGGAGTCACCAGAGACAGAGTGGGGAACAGAACAGGCAGACTGAAATATGCTGCTAAGGGGAACAGCAGGCAAGGCAGAAGAGGTCTGCTGTGCCATGTGGGTCACCTCCCTGACCAGGGATCAAACTCGCACTGCAGTAGCTATAGCTACTTCACAGTGTGGTACTCAACTTTTAATAAATCTTATGAAGTAGGTGATCTTTAGTCCCATTTTACAGATGAGAAGAGCATAGCTCAGAAGAGCTAAATTACACATAATTATTAATTGCCAGTCAAACATTTGAGTATAGGTGTGCTAGTTCTAAAACCTTGTTCTTCCCCACAGTACACTCCTCTGATTTCTGGGACAGCCTCTCTTGCATCCCACTCCTATCTTAAGTAACCTACACCAGTGCCAGACAGATGTTCTGTTGGGACCTTGAGGAGGAAAAAAATGTGTGATGTCATTGGTTCGTGGCGGGGAGGTGTCTTTGACTCTTTTCTGTTTGATTGTGGACTAACTGACAAATTGTATCAGTCTCACATTGTTCCAGAAAATGATTGATTCTTAGTTCTCCAATCTATTGGGAAACTAACTGTGCTGTGGTGTGGAGGAAGACAACTGACTAAGTAGAGATATTAGTTCTTGTTGTGACTTTGTCTTATTAAGTGGAAGACTTCTGGGAAGAAGTCAATCCTCTCTAGACTAAAGCTGACATTTCTGGAAAATTCAGACCAGAACTTTCTAGGGCCCTGCCTAGCACTAAAGTTCCTGCTTCTTTTGCTTCCAACCTCCCCTTCATTTTGAACCAATCAAATGGAAAATGCCTATGTTCTCCATCTCCCTAGATATACCTATATGTAATGTGTGTATGTGTAGATATACATATATATATGTCTCCATTAAACAATAACTCTCCATTTCCCCCTCCCACTTAATCTTTCTACTCTGCTCTGAACTTGATTATTCTAGCACTTTATATAAATGGAATCATACAAAATTGTCCTTTTGTGTCTGTCTTATTTCACTTAACATTATCTTCGTGGTTGTGTAAGAATTCTTTGAGGGGTTGATTTCAAGGGCAGAGGATTCAACAAAAAAAATAAGGACAAGGATGCAGATAAAACTAGAAGGTACTTTGTGCCAGATTGTGAAATGCTTTGAATTGAGGGACCAGATGATTGCAGGAATTGGAATATTATACCCTTTAATATAAGGAAAATATTAGGGTAATATCCTGTAAAATTAAACATGGGTACATCCTTTTCTAGAGAAATAAAAACACAACCCAGTTCATGATGATAAGTATATAAGAAGGTTTGTAGCAACATTGTTTTACAGTGACAAAAAAACAACAACATCATTGTCTATCAATAGAGGACTAATTGAATAAATTATTGTAATCACGACTGTTGAGTAATATGCAATGAGTGAAAAGGAATATTAGAGGCCTCCCTGGTGGTGCAGGGGTTAAAGACACAGCGCTATGGGCAACCACTCCCAGCAAGGGAGCTAACCCACCTGGCACAGCAGACCTCTCCTGTCTAGCCTGCTGCTCCTCTCAGCAGTGGATCAGTACATTTCAGTCAATCTGCCTGTTCTGTTCCCCACTCTCTCTGGTGAATTCTCTCATTCCCCACACCTCTGGTCTACACCCCAGTTGTTGTATGCATAAATAATTTTTTAAAAAGGAATATTCAAACTGTAAACATTAACTGGGAGACATGGTAATAACATGTTAAATGGGAAAAAGGAAGTTGCAGTGAAATTTATGTGATATGATTCCATTTTTTTCATTAAAAAAAGTAAGACTCAGGGGCCTCCCCAGTGGCACTAGGGATTAAGCACTTCACTATGAAGCATCTCCAGCCACTGCAGTGCGAGTTCCATCCCCGGCCAAGGAGGTGACACACATGGTGCAGCAGACCACTCCTGTTTTACCCGCTGCTCCCCTCAGTAGTGTGTTTCAGTTCATCTGCCTGTTCTGCTCCCCACTCTGTCTCTGGTGAATCCTCTCACCTCCCACATCTCTAGCCTGTACCCCAGTTCTTGTATGCATAAATGAATCTTAAAAAAAAAAAAGACTCAATCATGAATAACTGTTTGTAAATGCATTTATTCATTCAACAAACATTTATTCAATACCAGTTATGGGCTCACCACTCTAGGCACTAAGTGCATATCCATGAACAAAACAGACAGATGTCCCTGCCCTGTGGAACTTGCTTCTTGTGGGGGCAAGGATAGACAATAACCAAAGAGATAAGTAAATTATGTAGCAGGTGTGGTGATACTTGTTGTAGAGAAAATTGAAACTGTAATGGAGGCCAGGGGGTAATTTCATTCTGTTGCACAATTTGAAGTGGAACCATTCCTGTTGAGGAGAAGTAAGGGGCGGGGAGGAAGTTCAATAGAGTGGTCAAAGGAAGACCTTATGAAAAAGAGGACATTTGATAAAAGACCTGGAAGAAGTATGGAATCAACCACGTGGATATTTGAAGGAAGAACATTCCAGACAAAGCGAATACAGAAGAAAATGAGGAAGAGAAGTAATAACGTGATAAGCTAGAGGGTAAGATAGGAAGAGTGGAAGCAACCATGGCACAGCAGCGAGAATTCGATCCTTGGGGAGGGGACCCACATGGCACAGCAGACCTCTCCTTCTCTCCCACTGCTCCCCTCAGCAGTGTATTTCAGTCGATCTGCCTGTTCTGCTCCCCACTCTGTTTCTGGTGAACCTTCTCACCTCCTGCAACTCTGGCCTGTACCCCAGCTCTTGTATGCATAAATAAATCTTTAAAAAAAAAAAAGGAAAAGTGGGCTATTATAATATAGCTTTAACCTGGATGGAGCTGGAAGGGATTATGCTCAGTAAAATAAAATAAGTCAGAAGGAAAAAGAATGGATGGTCTCACATATGGAAGTAGAGGAACTGAACAAAAGGTCAAGAAAAAAGATAAAACTTGCAAGCTGACCATAGGTCTGAGGCATACAACAAAGGAGCTGGAGGGAGATGAGGTCAAAACAGGGGAAGGAAGAGCACAAGGGACTCTGGTCATGATCCCCAGGTGCTATGGTGGTAGGAGAATCATGCGGACAACACCTGAGGGGAGTAACCAATTACTGTACAAAAATGAACAATGATAGAGCCTCCCTGGTGGCCTGGAGGTTAAGCCTCAGTGCTACCACCATTATAACCTGAATTTGAGCCTAGCCAGGGAACTAACCCATATATGGCATGGCAGACCTCTCCTGTCTCACCCACTGTTTCCCTCAAGCAGTGTATTTCAGTCAATCCGCCTGTTCTACTCCCCACGTTAATCTCTAGTGAACGTTCTCAGCCCCCTGCACCTCTGACCTACACCCCAGTTTTGTATACATAAATAAATTTTAAAAATAAATCTTAAAAACAAACTGATAGAAGTGTGAATATCAAAATGGGGGCAAAGCTGTCAGGACTAAATAAGATAATATGTGTACATTATTAAATGCTTTATTGTTTACTAGCTTATAAATAAGTGGATATCATCAAGCACTTCTGAACAAAATGATGAGATTAGGGAAACATTTTTTTAGTTAAAGTAAAATTCATGGGGCCTCCCTGGTGGCGCAGCGGGTTAAGCAATGCACTATGAAGCAAACCACAGCCACTGCAGCATGAGTTCAATCCCTGCTACTAGCCAGGGAGAGGACCCACATGGTGCAGCAGACCTCTCCTGCTGTGCCCACTGCTCCCCTCAGCAGTGTACTTCAGTTGATCTGCCTGTTCTGCTCCCCGCTCTCTGTGGTGAATCTTCTCACCCCCCAACACCTCTGGCCTGTACCCCAGTGCTTGTATGCATAAATAAATAAATCTTTAAAAAATAAAAAGTAAAATTCATATAAAAATTAACCACTTCAGGACTCCCTGGTGGCGCCAGGGGTTAAGTCTCAGCACTATGAAGCTATCCACAGCCAGCACAGCAGCAAAAGTTCGATCCCTGACCAAGGAGCTGACCCAAATGGCACAGCAGACCTCTTCTGTCTCACCTGCTGCTCCTCCTCAGCAGTGTATTTCAGTAGATCTGCCTGTTCTGTTCCCCAGTCTGTCTCTGGTGAATCTTCTCATTCTCACCATCACTCCCACACCTGTGGCCTGGACCGCAGAGTAGGCAGCAGAACAGGCAGATTGACTGAAATACATCGCTGAGGGGAGCAGTGGGCGAGACAAAAGAGGTCTCCTGTGTCATGTGGGTCACTTCCCTAGCCAGGGATCAAGCTACGTGCTGTGGCTACGGACAGCTTCATAGTGCTGCGTCTTAATCTCTTGCACCACCAGAGAGGCCCTTGTTTTCAATTTTTTTAGATATTTACCTAGGAGTGGGATTGCTCGGTCACTAGGTAATTCATTAACTTTTGAGAAACCATGAAACTATTTTCCACAGCAGCTATACCATTTTACATTCCCAACAGCGGGTATGAAGATTCTAATTTCTCCCTCTCCTTAATACTTTCTCTCTCTCTCTTTGGATCATCCTAATTGGTATGAAGTGGTGTTTCATTGTGGTTTTGATTTGCATTTCCCCAGTGACTAATGATTTGAGCATCTTTTCACGCGCTTGTTAGCCATTTGTATATCTTCCTTGGAGAAATGTGTATTCGCATCATATGCTCATTTTATTTATTTATTTATTTTCAAAGATTTATTTATTTATTTATTTATTTATGCATACAAGAACTGGGATACAGGCCAGAGGTACAGGGGATGAGAGGGTCCACCAGCCACCAGACACAGAGTGGGGAACAGAACAGGCAGATCGACTGAAACTGCTGAGGGGAGCAACAGGTGAGGCAGGAGAGGTCTGCTGTGCCCTGTGGGCCCCCTCCCGGCCGGCAGCAGGGATCGAACTCGTGCTGCAGTGGCTGCGGTTTGCCTCATAGCGTGTTGCTTAACCCACTGCGCCACCAGGGAGGCCCCCTCATATACCCATTTTTAATTGAATTGTTGGTATTTTAGTACTTGAGCTCTCAGAATTCTTTATATATTCTAGATAGATGTGAACTGCAAGTTTTTCTCCTATTCTGTAGGTATGAAAAAATATAAGATGACTAATTTAATGCCTGTGTGTATGGGAATGACTGGAGGAGAGATGAGAAGCCCTTGCAGGTCTTCAGGTTGCAGTGGACACAAGACAGCACAGTAGGACAATGCCTCAAAAGGCTGGGCATCACGTGTGAAATTTAGGAAAATCTAACTATAGTAGATGAGATCAGCTGTATGTAGAAGTAGCAAATGACCTAGTGTAGTTTCAGGAAAGCATAATGCTATCAATACATCTAAAGCTCTATCAGCCTAATCACCGATTAAGGCAAAACGACAAGAGCCCTAAACACAATCAAACTCAAACCTAATCAATTATAATATAATGACTGAATCAATTATATTAACTACACTGGAGCTGAAACCCAATCAATTGATTTGTACCTTGCTTTCATATAAGGGGGAGATAGTTTGCATAGAATTTCCCCCATCAAAAAAAAAAAAAAAGTGGGCCTCCCTGGTGGCGCAGTGAGTTAAGCAACGCACTATGAAGCAGACCGCAGCCGCTGCAGCACGAGTTCGATCCCTGCTGCCGGCCAGGGAGGGGACCCACATGGCGCAGCAGACCTCTCCTGCTGTGCCCACTGCTCCCCTCAGCAGTGTACTTCCGTTGATCTGCCTGTTCTGCTCCCCGATCTGTCTGTGGTGAATCCTCTCACCCCCACACCTCTGGCCTGTACCCCAGCGCTTGTATGCATAAATAAATAAATCTTAAAAAAAAATGTGTTCACCATTTCCCAATAATATTTAGGGAAGAAGATTCCTTTTAACCAAGATAAGTGATTATCTTACACACTTGTACAGGAGATAGATGCAGGTCTATTAGCCACAATTAATTTCACTTGTTCACTAAGCAACCTTCTAATTACACATGACTTCAAAAATCATCAACTATTTTGGTCAGCCAACAGAAGTTCTAAGTCATTGTAAATTTTACGTAGAACTATGTCAGTCAACCAATGACTTAAATATCACGCTCTTTTAAGTTTGGTCAACACAGGTAAATTCTCCCAGGATGAACTGATTGACCAAAATTGACTTCTGAGCATTCAAAGTAAGGTCTGAAGCATTTTAAAGGAGAAAATTCAACAATGTATCTCTGTCACTCTAACATTAACCCAGCTGTGAAAAGGAACCTGTTTCATGTACTCAGATAGTGACAGTAGTTTTTATTGTTTTATTTTTCTTTTAAAAGATTTATTTATTTTTGCATACAAGAACTGAGATGGGGGCCTCCCTGTTGGCACAGTGGGTTAAGCAACACACTATGAAGCCACTGCAGCATGAGTTCGATCCCTGCCACTGGCCAGGGAGGGGACCCACATGGTGAAGCGAACCTCTCCTGCCTCGCCCACTGCTCCCCTCAGCATTGTGTTTCAGTCTGTCTGCCTGTTCTGCTCCCCACTCTGGTGAATCCTCTCACCTTCCACGACTCTGGCCTGTGCTCCAGCTCTCGTATGCATAAATAAATAAATCTTCAAAATAAAATTTAAAAAAATAACTGAGATGTCAGCCAGAGGTGCAGGGAATGAGAGGATTCACCAGAGACAGAGTGGGGAGCAGAACAGTTGAACTGACTGAAACACACTGCTGAGGGGAGCAGTGGGTGAGACAGGAGAGGTCTGCTGTGCCACATGGGTCAGCTCCCTCCAGGGAGGGTGGAAGAGATGGAACCCAGGCCATTCATCCCGGTGACAGCACTGAAACTTAACACCTACACCACCACCAGGGAGGCCCTGTTCTGTTTTTCATTCTAGAGTGGAGACAAAAATTCAGAAATGATTCCAGTTGCTTTGAATAAAGCAATTCAAGTTGCTTTATTTTTTTCAGGATAATTCACCTAGATCATGTGCTAAGCACTCTAACTTGCAGCCCAGGTCTTGCTCTCTCTCTCTGTCTCTCTCTCTCTCTGTCTCTCTCTCTCCCTCCCTCCCTCTCTCTGTCTCTCTCCCTCCCTCCCTCCCTCCTTCTCTCTCTATCTCTCTCTCCCTCCATCCCCCCTCTTCTCTCTCTCTCCTTACCCCCCTGGCCACCCTCACCAGTGTGGCCAGTAGTATGCTACAGAAAACTTTTCCTACCTGTCCTGGCTCCCATCTTGGGGAGGTAGAACTCATCCGCAGAGGAGAAGAGTGCCAGGCAGAACCAGGATAAAAAACACAAGGCTTAAATTTGCATCCCGTTTGGGGTACCAAAAACAAAATACATGGCTGGGTCTAAAAGGGGCGGGGCGTTTAGGGTGATGTAGGAAAAGCAGGGTTACAGACATCCCCAATTAAATGCCCATCAGAGTAGAGGAAGGCTGTCAGCTGTGGCCCCTCTGCCCTGGCCAGGAACAGAGGCAGAGCTTCCCCCGGAGGCTTCCTACTGTGCCCTTCCTGCCTCCAGCACCTCCTGGATGTTACCTTTGGCTTTCTTCACTTTCAGCTCCAGATATGACATTTTCTTTTCCAATTCTTAATATTTTTCTTATGTTATTTCTGATGCTCTAACAATTGTCTGTAAATTAATTTCTTCTATTGAAGAATAAGCATCTTCCTACACCTTCACACACTCTAGTCTCATCTACTAGTCGTCATCTCTATCGTAAGATGTGCATGCTTTTTTATTCTGTCTAGCTATTGGATCTATATGTCTGCAAGCTTCACCTTCTCTTGAGTGTCAATAACTTTGGCTTGAAGCTCTGTGAGGGCCTTCAAGCACAGATTCACGAAGAAGGCCGCCATCTTGGTTCAATCTGTTTCCTCTGCCTCTTGCATAAGATCAATTGTTTCTACTCCATCTACTGCAGAATGGGAAAGAGTGCAGTGGTAATCACAGACAATGGTGTGGGCATACTCCCTCTACAAGGTGATTAGTGAAGATGTCTCAAGTCGGGTACTCAAGGGTACTCCTTGACACTGAAGCAGGTCTTGGGGAGATGATAAAAGAAGGTAACTTCTTTCTGACCTTACACCAGTCTGGCTTTGTCTCTGAGGAGCAGGAAGTGTCTCCCCAACATACAACTATGATGAAACTTAAGACCACAAAGAGGAAGCTTCCTGGGGTCATAGAGCTGCTGCTTTTATCCAAGGGAATGGGGCAGGAGTGAGCTGCATGGACTCCTAAGATTGCCACTTTGGGATCCAACTCTACCTCTGAATTATTAAATCATTCTTCATGTGTTAAATCATTATTAAATCATTCTTAATCCATAGTCAGCTGTATAGAGAGCACCTTTGCTCTGGTACAGAAATGAATGTTAGCAATGTACTCAGAAGAATCTGATTTTCTCATCCCTTCACAAAGTTGAATGGCTTTACTCAAGGATGAGGTTACTTTTTTCATCTACTTTTTTTTTAAATTTATATATTTATGCATACAAGCACTGAGGTACAGGCCAGAGGTGTGGGGGGTGAGAGGATTCACCACAGAGAGCGGGGAGCAGAACAGGCAGATCAACTGAAGTACACTGCTGAGGGGAGCAGTGGGCACAGCAGGAGAGGTCTGCTGCACCATGTGGGTCCCCTCCCTGGCTGGCAGCAGGGATCGAACTTGTGCTGCAGTGGCTGCGGTTTGCTTCATAGAGCATTGCTTAACCCACTGCGCCACCAGGGAGGCCCTTTTCATCTTCTTTTTAAAAAATATTTATTTTGTTTATGCATACAAGAACTAGGGTACAGGTCAGAGGTATGGGGGGTGAGAGGATTCACCAGAGACAGAGCGGGGAACAGAACAGGCAGACTGACTAAAATAAACACTGCTGAGGGAAGCAGTGGGCAAGACAGGAGAGGTCTGCTGTGCCATGTGGGTCACCTCCCTGGCCAGGGATCAGACTCTTGCTGCAGTGGCTGCAGATAGCTTCATAGTGCTGTGACTTAACACCTTACGCCACCAGAGAGGCCCTACTTTTTTAATCTTAATAAGATAGGAGCCCAAATATGTAGAAGTACATGCAAGTAAACCGGTGGATTTTCAAAAACAAGAAAGTATCATCTAATTGCAATAATTTTATCAATGAAATATGAAGCAAGGTTATCTACTGAGAGGAAGGTAGAGGGTGTGTTAAGAGATTTTAGAAGGAACAAGGTGTGAAACAGTTATTGAACAAAGTAGAAAAGAGAATTTACCATGGAAATGTAGAATTATTTGGAAGCATTCAGTTTTTGGCAAAAATTTAAAGTCAGGTCTTCCTGGTGGCACAAGAGATTAAGCACTGCACTACGAAGCAAACTGCAGCCACTGCAGCATGAGTTCAGTCCCCAGCCAGGGAGCTGACCCACATGGTTCAGCTGATCTTTCCTGCCTCACTGGCTGCTTCCCTCAGCAATGTATTTCAATCAATCTACCTATTCTACGCCCCACTCTGTCTCTTACCCCTTATACCTCTGGCCTGGACCCCCGTTTTTGTATGCATAAATAAGTAAATCTTTTAAAAAAAATTTAGGGCTTCCCTGGTGGCGCAGCGGGTTGAACACCGCACTGTGAAGCGTCTGTGGCACAGCAGCGTGAGTTTGATCCCCAGCCAGGGAGGGGACCCACATGGTGCAGCAGACCTCTCCTGCCTTGCCCTCTGCTCCCCTCAGCAAGCAGTGTGCTTCAGTCAGTCTGCCTGTTCTGCTCCCCACTCTGTCTCTGGTGAATCCTCTCACCTCCCTAGACTCTGGCCTGTACCCCCAACTCTTGTGTGCTCAAGCTCTTTACCATCCTCTTTGTGAAGGTCTCATTCTCTGGCAACTGATCCCCTTGGGGAAAACCTGGCCAGAGGCAGCAGCACCAGGTTAGGAGCATGGTTTTAGCCACCACCAGATAGAACACGGACATTAGGACCTGTTGAGTGTGAGGAGCTGTGTGGAGTTTTGTCAGGAAGAGCTTTGAATGCAGAGAATTTGAAAGGGGCCCAGCGGTCCAGACACATTGGATGACCTTCACCACAGTTTGTCTCCATGGGTTGTACCTGAGACCTGGAGAATCAAAGGTGCTGGGACTCACCACAGTGACAAGAACCCAGGGAGCCCCTCTTGTCAGCCGTTGTTGTCAAGATCGTCACTCCTACAGGCTAGAAACACCTCAGTGGACCCCAGTGAGTTCACTAGGGCCAACCCCTCCAAGGTCAACCCAACCCGCCCAGGGTGCTTGGAGGGTGAGGGCTCGCTGAGAACTCTGATCAGCAGCTAAACTCCCATCAGGGCTGGGTCGTGAGCCTAGTCACTACGGGCTACCCAGTTGTCCCAGGAGGCCACCTCTACCAAGCCTCCTCTTGTGAGCCTCGGACTTCAGTACACTGTAACTGAGGAAACCTTTATGACCTCTCCCCCGACAACTGTCTTTACACATATTGTTTCTTCTGCCTCCATTGCTGTCTCCTTTTTTTTTCTTCCATCTTTCAAGACTGGTTAGAAGTTGACCTCCTCTATGAGGCCTTATTTTTCTTTTTTTAAGATTTATTTATTTATGCATACAAGAAATGGGGTATAGGCCAGGGGTGTGGGGGGGTGAGAGGAGTCACCAGAGACAGAGTGGGGAGCAGAATAGGCAGATCTGCTGAAATACACTGCTAAGGGGAGCAGCGGGAAAGAAAAGAAAGGTCTGCTGTGCCAGGTGGTTCAGCTCCCTGGCCGGGGATCGAACTCATGATTCAGTGGCTGGTGAGAACTTGATAGCACTGAGATTTTAAACCTTGCACCACCAGGGAAGCCCAAGGGTCACATCTTAATTATCTTTAATGATTTGGTGAAAATTATATAAATTGTTGAGTAAGTGACTGCATATTATTCTCAAAACTAACCATTTTGAGAATAGTGTTTACTGTATCCTAGGCACCTAATCACTAAATTCAACATAAATACCCAGTTTTTTCTTTTTAAAGATTTACTTATGCATATAAGACCTGGGGTTGTAGACCAGAGGTGTGGAGGGTGGTAAGAGAATTCACCAGAGACAGAGTGGGGAGCAGAACAGGCAGACTGACTAAAATACACTGCTGAGGGGAGCAGCGGGGGAGACAGGAGAGGTCTGCTGCACCATGTAGGTCAGCTCCCTGGCCAGGGATTGGACTCATGTTTCTCTGGCTATAAATAGCTTCATAGTGCTAAGACTTAACCGCTTGCACCACCAGGGAGGCCCATATACACAGTTTTTAACTAATACACTTCTCCCAATAACATTAAGATAAATTTTTCTACTACCCCCGAAGTCCTGATGGGTAAAATTAGGCTTGGAGAGATGAAAGAATTTACTCAAGATCTCAAAATGACTGTCAAAGTCGAGGTTTGAGTACAGGAATTTCTTTCTTTTCTTTTCTTTTTTTTTAAGATTTATTTATGCATACAAGAACTGGGGTATGGCCAGAGGTGCAAGGGCAGTGAGAAGATTCACCAGAGACAGAGTGGGGAGCAGAACAGGCAGATTGACTGAAATACACTGCTGAGGGGAGCAGCAGGTAAAACAGGAGAGGTCTGCTGCACCATGTGAGTCAGCTCCCCAGCCAGCGGCAGGGATCGAACTCGTGCTGCAGTGGCTGGGGTCTGCTTCATCTCCTGAGTACAGGTATTTCTGCCTCTGTGATTCGTGCTGCTCTTGATTATTATACTAATGTGCCTGAGACAAGTTTCCTACAATACAGCTTAGACTGTCACTGACAGGATGATATAAGAAAGCACAAAATTTATACCTTTGATTAGAGAATAAAATATTTAAATAAAATCATATTCATCCTCTGATATATATACTCATTGCAAAAGGAGTTAGACAAGAGAGCTATGTGCAGGGGCTGAGGTAGCCAGAAAGATGTTGTGGAGCTTGAACTTGAACTCACTGGGCACTGGAGAGTGGACAAGAGGAGAGAAATCAACTTTAATGACTTTCTTTTCATTTTTCTTTTCAAAGATTTATTTATTTTACGCATACATGAACTGGGGTGCAGGCCAGAGGTACAGGGTGGGGTGAGAGGATTCACTAGAGACAGAGTGGGGAACAGAACAGGCAGACTGACTTGACTGAAATACTCTACTGAGGAGAGCAGTGGGTGAGACAGGAGAGGTCTGCTGCACCATGTGGGTTATCTCCCTGGCTGGGGATCGAACTCACGCTACAGCAACTATGAACAGTTTCATAGTACAGATACTTAATCTCATGCGCCACCAAGGAGGTCCTTAATGCACTTTCTATATAAGCATTGTCCTTAGATTGTCCCATTTAATCCTTCATGACAACCTGTGATAGAAGTCCTATTTTCCCCATGTACCATGAGAAAGCTGAGTTTCAAGCAGGTTAAATAACTGACCTAAGCCCTCATTGCTAAGTGTTGAGCTGAGATTCAAACCCAGATCTCTTTTCCATTTCATCCTGCCTCAGGTTGGTAGAAAGCACCTGCCTCAGGTTGGTAGAAGTGTATTCTGATTGAGGGAAGCAGTAGGTGTAAAGATCAGAGGCTGGAATAATCAGGACACCCATGAAAATGAGCAACTAAATCATCAGGTAGCAAGCCTTTCATGCACAACTAAATCATCAGGTAGCAAGCCTTCTATCTGCAAGGAGTAGAGGGTGGGACTTCTTAGGCAGTTCCACCCACTGCAGAGGATTGCAACAGGGGAGGGTGGGGATAAGGGTTCTGGGGTTCCTGGAAGGTGACTGAAGCCCATGAGCCTGGCACTGTGCCCTTTATGTGGTTAAAAGTGGCTCCACCCAATGGTGCTGGGGTGGGAGAAACCCTGCTTAGGGGCCAGCTCCTGGAAGTTTAGCCACTATCTTCCCTCCAAACACTGCTGCATCCTAGTCCTTGTTCTCCTTCAGGAGAAGGCAGCCTGTTGGCTTCGGTTCTGTCTCAAGCATTCTACCAGAGTCTGGCCTTCAGATAGAAACTGTACTCACTTCCTCAGGCCCTGAGACACTCTGGCCTCCAGGCTTCCAAAGCTTTCTTCTCATAATAACGATAGCTTCACTTTCTTATTGATCTCAGTTTATCTTCCCAGCAACCACACTAAATAGGAAGTATCATCATCCCCTTCATTTTTCAGGTAAGGAAACAAAGCTCAGAAAGGTTGGGTTGCCCCAAGCCAAAGAAGTAGTAAATACAGGGACTCAAGTTTAGGTCTTAGGATTCAAGATCTACCCATCCCTCATTCTACAACATAGGCTGTGATCTGCTTTTTCTCTTTCTTGATTTAGAATTAAGCCCCAGGGGTTATTTCTTTTGGGCTCCTGTGAACTCATCTATCTACCTTCACCCATTTTAAGTTTGGTGTCCTGGCTCCAGTGATAGTTCATAACTAGGGTCTCAGGCCTATCTTAGAGCTTTGAAAGCCCCAAGCTCTTTCAGTTGAAAGTGGGGCTCAGTTCCCCTCAACACCAGGGCTAATCCTCTAAGAATTCTTATCTATGCAAAGGAACCTCCTCAAAGATTTCATATCTTATCCTCATGTAAACTAGAACATAAAGGAAAACCAAGGGGTGGCCTAGGAGATACATAGCAACACTACCTGGTCCAGTTTATAACTCCCCCCTTTACTTTAGTAAGAGGGGCCTCACTATTCCCTGGTCCCAGACTCCTTCCACCACCTCCCCCAGCCATCCGGGTACCCTGGTAACCGCCAGGCTCTGCTGCCTAGGATAACGCCCAGCCCTCCCCTTGCCCCCTGTGGCTGCCTCCCCTTTCCGTCTGTTGAGAGAGGAAGCCAGGGGGTGGCGGGTGCAACCCTGCAGGGCACTGATAAAGGGCCAGCCCTGCCCCCGCCCTCTGGGGCCACTGCGGTCAGACCAGCAGGCAAGCCAGCATGGCAGCCAGCTCCCTCTGGGACCCTTGGCCCTCCCCTGGTCCCACCTCTACCCGCCCCGCCCTTCTCTTCTCGGGAAGCTGGTTGCATAACCCAGTGGGGTGTTTGGCAACATTGCTTGTGGCTTGACCTGATGCTGGTGTTAGTGTGCACACGAGCTGGGATGTGGGTGGGGGTGAGTTGACTAGGGGTGACAGTAAGTCAGCCTTTTGGGGATGGGTAAGCAGCATGGACAGAGAATGGTGTAACAACAGCAAAAATATGTGGCCACATGTTTTCCTATATTCTGTCTCTACTTTGGCTGAAGTGGGAGACTCTTCTTTAGGACAGGGAAATCTTAGGCATCCTGACTTGCCAAGCCACAGGTACTGACCAACCCATTCAGGCTCCCAATCCCCTGTTAATGGTTGATCAAACAAAAGAGACTAAGCAAAGTGGAAAGGTGTTGTCTGCAGACATCAGGCATCTGAGAGGAGCATTGGAAAAGAACACTTATCTCCCCTGAGTGCAGAAAGGGTCTTTGGAGGCTGGACACAACCCAAGTAACTGGCCTCTTCCAGCAGGGTGGGGTTGGGAGTAAAGGGGATTTGACACCTCTACCTGGCCAGTCGCCTAAGTGAAGGTCTCTGTTCATTCTGCCCCCCACCCCCCCAAGTAGCGGTAAACTGCTTCATACACTTCTATGAACTCCTGTTGCTTGCAGCTTCCCTGTCAAAACACCTTGCAATCCAGCCCCAGTCAAACTCCCCAGGCTTATCTTCTACTTCCTAACCCACCCCCATTCTTGACATCTACTGCTAAGCTAAAACTAATTACTGCTGTTCTGTGCCTCTGCGCCTTCACATCTTGGCTTAGAATACTCTTCTCCCCTTCTTTGCCCTGTGAACTCCTACTCATTCCCCACAACCCAGCTGGATTCTCCTCGATGAAGCCTCCCATGAATTTCACCAGGCAGAAATTCTACTCCACAGCACCAGGTAGACCTTTATTAATGTAATTCCCCTATTAGGTTGTGAGTGAGGACATTCTCAATGTCTATTTATTTCTCTTTGTGGTCCTGGAGTGTAAGACATATAGACATAATCCATATTTGCTGAATGATGAGGCTTGTAGTACCCAGTACCGGTAATTGTATTTACAATACCATAAACAATCCCTGAATTGATTGTTTTCATTCAGTAAATATTTGTGGATGTGCTGTAACCTGATATCATTAGACTATTCCCACCCCTTATGCCCTCAACCGGTCGCTATGCAAGTGAGAGAGCTATATCTGAATGTCCATGTACTACGTGACCTAGATTCATGTCCAGGTCATCAAGAGATTCGGAACCCACTTGTGACATGTAATGAAGCTGTGGGTCACCTCCCACTCGATGTAGACACACGTGTAGAATTATGATTTTCTGGAATAGGGATGGAACTCAAAACATTTAACCTTGGGCTTGGTGTGGGTGGTGATCAATTCCACATACAGATGCTAGGCTTGGGTCATGCCCCATAGCCTCTCCTGTTGCTTGGTGCGTTGGTGAGTTGTGAGGGTCCTAAGGAAGAATTAGGGTAGCTGACGTAGTGGTGTCATTATAGGAAATTCTTGGAAGACTCTCCACGCTATTCTGTATCAAGTGGACAGAATATTTTCATTATTTTAGTGGTGAACAAAATCCTGTTAGAGAGTGTTTGCTGAATGTTAGCCCAGCCTTGGGATGCCACCTATCTGCCTCCCCAGTATCTTTGTTGCCAGTTTAACTTGAACACCATAAAAAGAAAAAATGTAAGTTACAGTTGTAGGGACTGAAGTTAGACATAGGAAGGACTGTGCTAAGAGCTGAAAATCACTAAAAGCTAGTCTCTGGAGAGAATCTGTTTGGCCTAAGGTTTGGGCTGTGTGTTGGAGGCAAAGGGATGAATGAGCAACTTCTGGGGTTACTGACAAAGAGCTGCTGGGAGTACTGGGGAGTGAAACTGATGTTTCACACACGGGTCCTGGCGGTCCCAAGTATGTGGCTGCCATGTGGTTGGGGTGCCTTGCCTGAAAGGCAGACAGAGGGCACCAGGATCTCCTTAAAGGGAGGTGAATAATGTCCCTACTGTCCCCCCCCCCCCAACTCCCCCACCCATAAGCTGACAACAAGCCTGGCCAAGAAAGAGGCCTTTGTCCAGGACATCTGAAGCTGCAGGGGGAGGGGGTAAGGCTACAGGTGAAAGGACACATCAAAGCCTCAGGCTGCACCTCCCCAAAACAGCTCCTGTACCCTTTCCCCAGAACCTAGCTTTTCCTTAAATAAAAACAGAGCCCTAAATGTCCTCCTGCCTAAAGAGTTGGGGTTCTACATATCTGGTTCTTACCGTTAGCTGTCCTCCACCTTGCTATGACTCAGTTTCCCTGCCCCTAAACGAGTCAAGGGGGCATTGGGAAGGAGATGACAACTTGTGTAAAGTTTAGAGGGGACTGCAAGTGGGACCTTAGATCGGAACTCATCACATGCCTGGGAGAAGCACCCTGGGGCTGGACTCCTGGGCTGAAAAGGCAGGTTGGAGAGGCTGGGAGCCTGACTTGCCCCAGCGCCCCGGCTGGGAGCAAGGTGGGGGCGGGGTGTGGGCAGAAACCACACCGGGCTCAAGTTTCCTCTCTTGGCCAGAGGGGGCAGGAGGAGAGGAGGGCCATGGGGAAAGGGGAGGGTTGGAGGAAGGACAGAGAGCTCAGGCTGAGGGCTTCAGAGAGGGGCTGGTGCACCCGCCAGCCCAGAGCTCCCCACGCTCAGCCAGAGCCTCCACATTCAGCGCTCAGCTATGGCCTCGGGGTGGGGCCCAGCTCTCCCCAGTTCTGAGAGGTAGCAGGGCGCCTCACCCAGGAGGTGTCAGCTCGGGCTCAGAGACAGCACCCGGAGCCTCATCTCTCTCCTCACCCTGCCTGGACCCTGCCACAGGTGCCTGAGGGCCGGGGTGGAAAGGGGATTCCTGTGGGGTCTAAGGGGCCAGCTGGGGAGGTGGAAGAGGTAGAGGGAGAAAATAACCAATTTTCAACACAGTGCTGGATTTCAGGCCTTGCCCTGCTGCTCCTGGCTTAGGAATTTGACATCTTTGGTGATTCCTCTGGGAAACGATATAGATGGCTTCTTGAGCCCGCGGGATTCCTGGGATGAGAGACTGTGGATGGGGAGCAGTCAGTAGTCCCCTGAGAGGTTGGGAAGTGACCCTGAGTAACCCCACAACAGGCTGGCTACCTTGGGAGAGTCAGTAGACTCTCAGGTGTATGGTACCACCCTCCCCCTATTCCTCTCCATCATGCTGCCCTGTCCAGCTAGCTGGGAAACTCAGGGAACGCTGAGGAATTGACGACACTGGATGCCAGGGTTGCTGAGAAGAATGGGGTAAGAAGGGGAGGTGTGCTGAGTTCTTGCCTCCCTTTGCCCCTTCTCTGGGTCTGGAGCTGCAGCGATCAGCTGGAACTGGAAGGGAGAGGAAAGCATCCCTCCCCCAGTGAAGCTACTTCTCTTGAGAAATCTTGGCAGCTTGGGAGATCGGTGGTTGGGAATCAGTGGAAGAGAAGAGATGAGGTATCATTCTGTTGGGGTCAGGACTCTCTAGCCATTGGCCTCCAAAGGACTGGATTTGGGGTCTTGGAAGCGAAGAGCAGAAACTTGTCCCTATGCACCTGTTTAAGTCATGTACGGTCCCTGGGACTGGATATCACGCTGATCCAATCTGTCTCTCCCCTTTTCTTCTATTCTGTTTGTTTCTCTGTCTTGCCACTGTGTGCCTCTCCCTCTTTGAGGATCCTTCTTAATCTTCCTAAATAGTTTGCTCAGCTGCCCCGCCATACCCTAAATTTCACTGATCCTTCCCCATCCTTGAACTGCCTTTTAATGACACAGAATAGGGTGGCAAGATGAGCCTTACAACAGGGGCCCAGAGGCTCTTGTCTAGGTGTTTAGAGCCTTAAGGCACCAAGTGAGGCCAAATGCTTCCCTGTCCGGGTGCTCCTCCCCAAATGGTCTTCATCCTGCATCCTTATGCCTAAAGCCCCATGATGCTCTTGAGTATTCAGGGAATGTCCTAGGATCTTTCTGGGTAAAACCATCAGGATGGGAGTAAGGAGTGTGGACTACAGTCTTTGGAGACAACTCTAGTCCTACCTGATATGCAATGTTGGAGAGCGAGATAGGTGTGTGGCCTCAAAGTGCAGACTAAAATGGAAAGTGGGAACTGTTTAAAAGACAAAGGAAATGGGAATCCGTTGCACTGTCTTAGTATCTCTGCACCCTCCATGATGTTCTGTTTGACTCAGTGCTGGCTATACTCTCCCCTCAACCTATACCACTGACTGCCCAGCTCCTGTACCTGGTGTGAAGACCACTCCCCACCCCTGAGTTTCTAGGGAAAAATACTCTCCTTCTGGCCTGTACCAACTTGTCACTGTACCAGAGAGCTGGCTGGAGCCAATCCGGGGCCCAGGGGTTCTCCTAAACTCCTTCTTCCTCAGCCTCCTGCTTCCTCTAGCTCCCCTTCTGAATTTTCATTTTCCTGTGACAGGGAATTTGAGCGCCTGATCTTCATGAAAAAGGGATGATATTTGGTCTCGGGCTGAGACAACCTTGTATTCAGTGTTGCCTGGATTTGAAGCTAGGGGAAACCTGGAGATGATTTGTTGGGTTCCTTTTTGGCTTTGTATTCTTTCCTGTAAATCCACACAGCTGGACAGTCCAGTACTTCTCAAAGTACAATGGGTCTCTGGCATCAGAAATGCCAGGGAACTTGTTAAAATACTGATTGCTGGGCACCTCACCTATGAATTCAATTCAGTGGGTCTAGGGTGCTTTTTGGATCCTGTGTCTTTACAAGTGCCCTGGGTGAAGGTGGCACACAATTCAATGTGACTGCCCGAGACAGATGTACTTTGCTGCCTCTCACAGTAAGGAGGTTCTCTGGTTCATTCTCCATTTAATGCAGGAGACTGAATGTGACGCGGTGTGCCCACACACACATGAAGGCCACAGCCCTCATCTCCGCCTCCTAGGGCAGCATCTTTGTACTGCACCTGAGAGTCAGATCTGGGAAGATATATGGAGGGACAAAACTGGGGGGTGGGGTGGGGATACAAAAGACGATGAGGCAAGAGTGAGTGTCCCTGCCCCCTAAAACCCTTCTCCATTCACTTTGCTTTTGGGCAATTTCCGTCAGAACCTGGGTGGGGGAGGGTGGGGTTCCGGTGTTGAAATGGCATCCTGGACAGACATAAACACCCCACCCACTCTGCCCAGTGGCCAAGGGTCTGTGCCTACACCGATTCCCAGCTCTGGGGACGGCAACAGAACAGAGAGGTGGGGGCAAAGGCTAGGGGAGATTCTTCTTCAAAAGGATAACTGCAGTTCTCATTAGTTTTGTGGTAAGTCCAAGCGTGGATTCCATATTAAGTAGCTGTGATAGACCATCCTTGTGGGGAATCTAAGGTCATGAAATATGAATTTACCCAGTCAAATCCCCTGTCCTGTAGGTTTCCCTCACCCCAGCACACCTGCCTTTGCTTACATGGCAAGGGGCAGGGGGAGCACTGGGGGAGAAGGAATTAGGTGAGGTGTCTTTTCCTAAGAGATCAGGAGGCCCCTTCCAAATCTATTTGGAATGTCATGCTCAAAGCAGGGAGAAAGATGTAGGGAGTAATAGATGTGAGGGGATAGGATGAGGAAAGGGATTGGCGGAGAGAGAGGACATGAAGACAGGGATGAGTGTTTACTGAGAATATGAAACTGTGCGAGCAGAAAGGGACCTCGGACTTCAACTTGTCAAACTCCCTGGTTTTACAAATGAGGAAACAGAGACTCAGAGAAGTGAGACGGTTGCCCAATGGTGTCAATCTGCAGTCAGGGTCCAGAAAAGGCGATGGAGGGTAGTGTGTATCAAGACTCTAAAGAGATCATCCCAGAAGAGAAAAGAGACTGAGATTCCACAGAAAGAACTGTCTGATGTAGGAGGCCAGTAGAGGTTTGGAGTATGGAGACAGGATCAATGTGAGAAGGACCTTAGAAGATGGCATCAGTAGTAGGATCAGCCAGTAGAGCTTCCAGACCTGACCCTGCCATTTACCAGCTTAGGTCTCAATTTCTGCAAGGACATTCTAGAATTATTTTAAAAACTGATCTCATAGAAAACACCAACACAGTTCTTGACAAATGCTTAACAAGTCTTTGCTATGACTGTCATATTACCCTAGGAAGACCCTGCTGCGTGGGCTAGGGTATGACCAAGTTGACCCTGCCCAGACACAGGACAGAGGACCAGTGTCTTCAGAGCCCATTCCCTCTCTACTGCCTGTGGCTGATAAAATTCTTATCGGAGCCAGGCAGGGGAGCTAGGGCCAGGACAGGAGGAGAGGGCAGGGCAGCTATCAACCACCAGGCCTGGGCCATATCTTGGAGAAGGGGAGGGGCAGTCTACTTGGGTTCTTCCCATAACATACTCCTTGGGGATCCCCATGCACTCACTCTCATCTTGGAAGAAAAGACTGAACTAAAACTGAGAATAGAGAAAGAAGACAGGAATGATCCCGGAGGCTGCCTGAGAAAATGAAGAACTCCATACCCAGAAGATGTGACAGGTATTACTGCCCTGGCCAGTGATACAGTTTTGGGGAATAAGAAGTAAAAGAAAGAGAAGGAATCTTGTCAAAAAAAATAAAAAGAGGTGAAGACCTGCTGAGCAACCATAGGAGCTGACATAGCAGGTGAGGCGCACACTGCGTGGCAGAAAGAGGTTCTAGCTTAAGGAGTTGGCTGATGAGTCCTCAGCAGTTAGGGGCTGAGATGCAGCTGGAGAGAGCTTGTCCATGGAGGCAGGGCAAAATCCTTGACCTCTGGCAGGAGAGGCTCTAACCCCCATTTCTTTTCAATACAGGTTGCTGGAGCCATTTGGGTTTGGGGGATCCTAGAACAGGCTCTGGCCCAGTAGGATGCCCCCGTGTCCTCCCCAGCAGAGCAGGAACAGGGTGACACAACTGCCTGCTCTGGAGCTGGGGGAAATGGAACTGACTTGGCAAGAGATCATGTCCATCTCTGAGCTGCAGGTGAGTGGGGCTGCAGGGTGAGGGGAGGGAAGAGCAGCAAGTCTGGCAGGGACGGTGCCAGAAGGCTGGAGGAAGCAGAGCTCAGGGTCCAATCCAAGCATTGGAAAAGGAAGGGTTGACGGAGGAGGACCATCAGGATGGAAGACCAGAACATGGAAGGGGTGGGAGGAGCAGGGGACAGGAGTGATGGGGAAAGAAGGATCTGATTAGGGGCTAAGCTCACTCAACAGCAGCTCTGCTCACCTCTCTTTATCCCACCTCCTGCTCCACCTTCTCACCTTCTCTTCTGACTTCCCTCTCCAGTCCTGCCCGTCTTTTTCCTTCATTTCACCCCCCTGCCCAAAGCAGCTGGGCCCCTTTCCCCCAGGTAGCAGAGTTCAGGGGCCTCGGGAAAGGGGGGTTGGACTATGGCAGGGTCCTCTCCTCCTGCTAGCTGGACAAAGGGGTGTCTGTTGGCCTAACAATGATGCCTTTGTCTCCAGCTGGGCTGGAGCAAGGTGGCTCCCCAATGTGGGTTGGGGGCCTAGTTTTCAGCATGTTCTCTTCTCTGCACCTGGCAGGGACAGAGGGACTGAAGAGGAGAGGGAGAGTTTGGGCTGGCTTTCCAAAGTGCCTCAGTTCCCCAACCTGGGTCTGTGTCACTGGCTCCCTTTGCTCCCCTGCCACCAGGACTGGGCCCCCTGGATCTGCCCTAGCCCTCCTCCCACACAACAGCTCCCTCTGCTGGGGACCCAGGGAATAACCAGGGTCTGAACTTGACCCTTTAACCCTTAGATAACTGCAGAGGGAAAGGGTTCAGGAGGGTCGTGGGCTAACAACTTTTCTCCCTCAAGGAAATAAAGAAACCCACTAAGAACTTCCTTCAAGAGGAGAGATTCCATAATGTTTCTGGTCTGACCTCAGTGACTGACTTCCATTCATTCCTGTTTAAGCTGCTTTTTCTTAGAATAACTACATCACAATTTTGCAAGAAACTTCATGATCTTTAGCACTTTTCTGTTCCCTTTTATTATTTTTATTTTTTTTTAAAGATTTATTTATTTATGCGTACAAGCACTGGGGTACAGGCCAGAAGTGTGGGGGGTGAGAGGATTCACCACAGAGAGCGGGAGCAGAA